>BMAU01016155.1:0-60712 GCA_019973935.1 Trichonephila clavipes
CCCTTACTAATACGAGAAAGGATTGGAATGATTCATCTTCTCATAAAAAATGTTTATTTTTTTGACATTATTGTTTGCACTAAAGTAAAATAGAAAATATTATTGAAATCTTATTTTAAAAATTATTAATTGAAAAATAAACAGTCTATTCAATGAATTCCCAACATTTCAAATTTTCATAACGCATGCGCAGAATGTTTTTCAGGTAAGGAGACCCCCCATTGTCACCCTTTCCTTATCTCTTCTGCCCCCAGGCGTCAGCCGCGCTCCACGCTCCACTTGTCCCAGAACCGGCCCCATGTTAAGTCTATGGAGGCTCCACGCTCCACTTGTCCCAGAACCGGCATTTTATATCTATACAGTTTTTACCGTTAATAACGTTTATCTTGTTATTATAAGAAAGTTTTTATTTAAAGAAATTTTTATCTTTTGCATATGGAGTAAAAAACTTTTATTAAGCGTCATTTCTTTTTATAATACTACTACGTGCGAATTCAAATAAAATGTATTAAACTGATTTCACAATCCACACACACACACACATTTTACTTACATTTCTTCTAGAAACAGTAAGAGTTGATTACTAATAAATAATCAACAGTTGAAAAAATGAAGGAAACTGGATAAACGAAAAAGAAAATAAAAGATAGAATTCGATTCGAAAATTTTATGTTTCAGAAATACCTTCCAGATAGTCTCAAGAGGAAGAAATATGGGACAAATTTTCAAGAAGAATGCTAGGTAATGTTTATTTTTTAAAACTTTTTTCTCTCTAATACGTTGAAAATCGAATTAAGTTATCAACTAAAAAAAGCATGAAACTTTCAAAGAAATATTTATAAATATAAAAGGAGGAATATATATATATATATATCATACGCAAATCTCATAATTCCCCTTACCTTCATCTCTCGGTTTACATAGTGCTTTGCTTATTCGGGGTTTCGCTCTTACCCCTTTTTCTTGAATGTGAACAAACAGAAATAAAAAAGAATGTTTTTGCCTTTAGCCATTTGTGAAAATTAAATGAGTGCTTTCTTAATGAATCGTTTCTGAAAGGTCTTGAATAAAAAATAATTGCAAAATTATTTTTTTAAATAAAAGTCCTAATGCTGAAAGCAATGAAATTTCAAAAAAACAACAACAAATTCACTTAGTCAACAATGAAAAATTCGTACTCACCAGGGTAGATAAATACTTTTCGCCATTTACATACCATTCAAAAGTAAATCAACTATAATTAACAAAATGGAAAATGCAGACGATATTTCAGTTCGTGAAAGCAGATCCTGTGAGAAACGTTGATGCATGATTCGACTTTGAAGTTTCACCAGCGCAACCGAAGAAACGGAGAATTTAATCCTTCGAAAATCCATAAAAGAGTTACAATTGATATTTATTTCTCTTTTTTTTAAAAAAAATGGCAGACGTTATGAATATCATTTATGTTTGAATTCTTTTATCGTTTTAATTTATATACAATATTTCTAATTTAAGTGTTTCATTGTTTTTAATATCGAATATTTTTAATTTGGATTTATGATTTTCAGTTTCAAAAATTAAAAAAGAGCCAGTTTTAAAATGTCTTTAAAATTAATGGTCTTTTTTTTAAAAATGTAATTTTATATTTGTTTACATTTTAGTTCTCGTAATTTTTTGAAGAGTATATCTATTGGGCAAATCAAAGGGGATGCGTGTATTTAGTATTACTAAAACATCTTCCTACTGATTATTTTTGCCCAGCACGTTGATTTGCAAGCAGAAAACATGCCTCACATAACATGGTCAAATGACGAAGTCGACATCTCAACTGACACCCCCACATTTTTATACTTTATTTTATACCCGGCTGCTTTAATGAGAATCAGTTTGTCTATCAGGTCTCGTATGTCTTTTATTGAAACAGTGCTTAAATATGCGATTCTACTGTATCATCATTTCTTGGACACCATCTTTTTTTTAACGATATCATTCTCTAATACCAAGGTTTCATTTTTGAATTGGAAACTACCACCGGGAGAAATCTTTCACCAAAACCCAAGTTCCTTTTCTAAAATTAATCACGAACTTTTGTTTGTATTGTATTAGTATGAGACAGAATTAAAAGAAAATTATGCTTACCCTTACTTTAAGAAAACCAAATATGATTATAACATTGCTCCTTTGAACCTAAATCTTAACTGAGATATTGACTTGAAATCATTTAAGTTTCCCATTATCTGTTATCAGAGAGCAATAATCCATGACGAAAATCTGGAAACAGTAACTAATAATATAGCTTAATTTAAAGCATTCACATTTCACTTCTCTTAATAATTGGAGCATAGTATTGATATATTGAGTGGCTATGGTTGCATAGTTGTTATAGTCACGATCTCGTGGCTGGTGTATCATGAGTTCAAGACCTAGAGCCCTTCTTAAGACCCGTTGTTTAGAGCGGCTGATGTACGTTAGATCTGTCAAGGCTCAAAGTCCTCCGGTTGTCATGGTGTAGCAATTTCGAAAGAGGGTGTGCCAGATCAGGTGTCGTCATTTGACCGATATTAAAAATTATGCAGTCTGCCTCCAATTGCCCTCATGTTGCTTTAAAGTGCGATGCCAATAAACACTCATTCACTTGTTATATTGAATTCCGTTAGAAAATTATAAATTTCTGACTGGAATACTTGTGATTAAGCAATGCCTAAACTTGTGAGCAATTGAAGGGCGCAGCTGCTCATTTATTATCATTTAGCTTTCTGTTAACAGCTTTCCAGGTTTCGTTTCAGTAGTAAACGTCTTTTCTAAAAGAGTCCTTCAGGAAAATATCATTCACCTAAAACTAACTGCTTTTCTTATCCTGCACTTACAATCTAACTTCTAATTTATATTAATTTATGTGAATGAAAGAATGCATTGATTTATCAAATAGAAATAATTTTTATTATCTGAATAAACGGATCTTCGAATCCGTAACATGCTTTGCTTTTAAAGAATCGATATTTCATCAGAAATAACTATATCGATATAATTGTTTATGTATGGGAGATGTGACCGTTAAGTCGTATATCTGTTGTCTGCATTTGTTTTTAAGGTTATACAATTCACTTCCGACCTTAGGTTTTATCTTTTCTCAAGCATTTAAAAATATGCCTTCGGTTTTATTAACCGAATCTGTTGTAGCAGGTTTAAGTGGTTAGTTCTCTTTTGTGGATACTTTTTTTTTATATAAATGCAATAATAGGATACTATATTCTAAATTAGTGTATATTTTGTTTTGTTTCGCGTAATATTTAAAACAAAAAATAAATAATCGGCAAATATATTTATTAAAAAAAAAACCTTGTACCATAGGTATTACATAAAGGAAAAAGTTTTGCATGTCAAATGAACAACATTTTTATAGCAAATTTTTAAAAAATGCCTTAATTTAACACGGGTCATATTCTTCGGTGTTAGATCGTTGATTTTGTGATTTTATTTAAAATTTATTAACTGATTTTCGTTTATAAACTACCAATAAATATATTTCTTAAAAATGATTTCGCTTAAATTTTGTATTACACTTATTCAAACGTAATACAATTTAAATCTCGTGTTTGGAAAATTTATTGTTTTTTTTTTAATTTTTGACATGCATACATCTCTTATTGTAATTTCATTTATACAATCATTATAAAACATGCATGCATAAAAGACAACACAAGTTTTTATGAGCAATTCACTTGTTATGAATTTTATCTTAAGTGGAAATTAGTGTGAAATTCAGAAGTACCATGTAATTAGTTGAATAAATAAGATAAATATATATTCAACTAATAATAAGAATATATACCAGATAAACCATATATCTAGTTTCGTAGAAAAGTCATTTTTTTTCCCCCATGTGAAAATAGTATCTAATCAAATTTATTTCGGATTTGAGACTAGCATGTTAAATCTCTTGTTAAGAAGAGTAATTATGAAATTTAATTTAAAACACTTGATCAGATCAGACGTCAACTCTGGCTTGAGATGCATTTTGTTTTTTAAAGAATGTTATCACACAAATCTCTCATAGTAAAGTACTTATAATAGAAATACTGTATGAATTTATTTTCATTTTAGCAGGAGAATCATGGCAAGAAGACACAAAATTATATCAACCATTTGAAGGTAAAAAAAGACATTTTTTTAAAAGCAATATTCAAACAATATTTTTATTTAAAAACAAAATTAACTTTGTGTTCATTTGTATTAGAGTAAACAGTTGCATAGTACAGGAAAAATGAGAATAATAAGGATTTAATTGCATAAATATTTTTTTTTGTAGTACTTATATTATAAGATTAGCTCAATTGAAAGAAATATTGTCTTATTACTGTGACCTTGGCAATGCAGCTATTAAAAACCATTTTATCAGAACTGTTTCACTTGACTGATTTTCTAAGGTCACTTTCATGGTTTTTTTTTACTTCCAGCTTACATAAATATAAGTAGCTTATGCAAGGCAGTTATTTGCAGGGATTTATAGTTTGATAATTTTTGTTATTATTTTTTTAATTCTGATTTTGTACAAATGAATATCTTAAATTCATCAAATTAAATAATCATTACTTCAGAACTAAGAGCTTTGAAATCATGCTCTCCTGAAAGAAATAGAACTGGAAAGTATTAGAATCTTCTGAAAAACTGTCTGTTTTCATTTTTTTAAGGTGTGATTGGTACTTGCTATAATAGTCTTGGCTTGAATAAAAATAGATTTGTCAAAATCACTTTGATATCACATATTTTATGTATTAAGTGTTTATCTACTTGAAGTATTAGAAATAAATAAAAGAGAAACAAATTAATTTATGCATTTTTAAAATTTGTATTAAAATACATCGTATCATTTAAAAATGTTTATAATTATGTGAATGTTGTCCTCCATTTTTTAGTTTGAGTTTTTTTGCATCCCTTTTGTGACATGGCTATCTTAAACTTGGGGGAAATAGGAAATGTAAACTCATAATAAGATTAGAAAATATGGAGGGGATTATTTATTACTTGAACAGGTATTTTTATGCAGACAATTACTATATTGGGTCTAGCACTATTCTATTAAAAAAATGTCAGTACTTATACATATTAGTGTCACTGCAGCCAAATTTGTGCCATGCCAATCATACCATAATATCTAAACAAGAAAGACTCTTATGTGTTTTATATGTGAAAAAGTCTGATTTTGGTGCAAAATGTACCATGATTTGTGTGGCACAAATTTGGCTGCAGTGATATACGTAAGTGCCAAAATGTCTTCCAGAATCAGAAAATTCTTAACTTGCCTCATTTTGTTTTTTAACAATAATAGCATGCAATTCCTTCTAAAAATTAAATTGCTTTATTTGGGGGGGGGAATTCGTGATGAATAAATCCTTTATAATCAAAACATGCTCTCATCATTACCGGAAACTTGGATTTTGACATGTATACTTTTGTATGGGAGAAGATGATCCTTTTCAATGTGCACTATGGTCTTTATTGTAGACACCAGATCTCATACCTTACGATGTACTTTAGAAGTTGCTATCCTGTTTTTTGGTAGCCATTAAATTTTCACAATAAATTTTCTTATCTTTTTGCTCTTTCAAATTCTGAGACACAAATCCATTAAACTTTCTTAACATTCAGATTTTCATTTTGTAGCTTTCTTTGCTTATCCCAAGCTTGACTGAAAGTTGCTGGGTTGTTTCACATCCATCCGCATTATCTAGGTTCGGTCCTATTATTAAATTGAATTCAGTGGGGTAACAGAGAACATTTGAGCCCCCCTGCAAAATCAAATTTTGGGCCCCGAGTTGGATTTTACAAAAGGTAGGTACTTGGACAGTCAGGGTTTGGGCCCCCTAGAACCCTGCTCCCCTACGTTGCAGGGGTGTATGTTACGTCACTGATTGAATTCAAGAAATGGCAAAAGAATAGCTTCATATGCTGAAATATTATAGACTAGGCTTTGATTATTTTGTAGATTTGAAACATAAAAAAAATATATGTGTATTTTGCAAAATCTTTTATTCAGCCTAAAAAAATAGTTTAACTTTGCTTGCTTTGGTTTGTAATATAAAATGTTAAAGAAATTTTTTGGAGAAATGTTTATAAAGAGTAGATAGTCTTAGGAGCAGTTTTATTTTTTAAACTTGGAGTTTTTTTATATTAAAACTTGAATTTAAATTTACTTTTGCAATATCGTTTATCAATCACAAATCATTTATTTATCATATAGCATGATTTCAGTAGTTACTTATTCTTGCAAAAAAAAGTGTAGAATCTGCATTTCATCCTTTATCCTTGTTCAGGTTTTTTTAATTTTATTTTCATAATTAATGGTAACCAATCATAAAAATATTATAAATAGTTTTGGTGGGAAAATGAGTTGAGAAATTAAAAATTATATGTGTGTACCACATTTATTCAAATCTAAGTTACACATTTTTCCGATGTTGAAGTAACTAAAAAATCGTGTGTGGCTTAGAATTGAAGGCTGAAAAATTTGTTGGATGGGGGAAGTTGAACATGATGCTGATTGTTATAGTTATTACAGGTTCATGTATGTATTTAAAAGCTTTTCATACTGATAAAATAAAATAATTATTGGCTGCTCATTAGTTTTCATTTTAAGTTTTTTTAAAATTTTATAAATATTGGATATTAATAAACAATTTTGCACTTTTTAAAAAAAATTTCACAAAAAATTGTTGAGTATTTGGGGCGTGGCTTGGATTTAAATAAATTCGGTAATATATTATGATGTACCTAAAATGTATTTTTTAAAAAAATGCTCTATTTTTATCTTTTTTTATGTCTTTGCATAAGTATTTAAATTATTCCTTGTGTTATGTCATTAGAAATGTAGTTAAATAAATTACTAACATAAAATATTAAAATAGTTGAACAGATCCTTTTACCTGACAATGCTGCTTGCTTAAGTGTAAAGGCCTTTTTAAGAATGTGCGATTTAAGTTTCCAAGTAGAAATGCGAATTAATGCTGAAAGCATGTCACCATCAGGTAAGAATAGCAATAATTTTCTTAGCTTTGTCAAAATATGTAAATATATGTAATTTGTACTGTCTTTGAGAAAAAAAAATTCTTATTGAGATATTGTCTAATTTTCAGGCAATGTCCCTTTTATAAGAAGTGGTACATTTACAGTTGCTGATGTAGAGCCTATAATTAGTTTTGTTCAAACAAAGGTATGCTTGTCATTAAATTTTGCAGTGATTTGTAACACATTCCTAGTGTATCAAATCTCCTCAACATTTGTAATTTACTTAATATTACTAACGGCAAAGTCAAGTTAAAAGATGTTTATTCGAATTTAAAGATTTTACTTTAGAATTAGTTGAGAATTGTGCTCTTCTTTTAGAATATGTAAACTATATTCATTCGCAGCATACATACAATCAAAGAAATGAAATAAATTACTGCATATTGACTTATTCAAGACTCTTTTTAGAAACTGTACAAAACCATGCATAATTCAAGTACAGTAAAATCATTCATGCATTATCATTCAAAATTAGTTTTATATTTTCTTATGTTTCAATTATGAATTTTGATGAATTTCACCCTCTTCCCCATTATTATGGTTGTGGATATTATGGTCATTTAATATTGAGTAACTGAAATCCTCAATTTGGAATTTGATTTTAAATATTTTTATACATCATCTAGAGTTAATAAAAACAAAACAAATGTACATGGAAAATGAAAAACCTTTTAAAATCATTTAATGCATCTGATACTTGGAGCTATGGTCTTATTTTCCATCAAAATGTTACAACTTTTTGGTACTTTAAAAATGAATTGATTGAATGAGGAAACATTTGAAAACATTATTTGAGCATATTATGTCTACTTCTAAGCTAAACAAGGATTCTGAAACTGTACCTTTAATGAAAGGGTTTTCGAAAACTGGTCATTGACCATAAAAACCAGTTACCTATAAAAAATGTAATAAATTTATTATGTAAACAAGGTAATTTTTTTTTCTTGAGTAATATTTTTAAAATTTATAAAAAGATTTGGATGTATGCATATGTGTAGTGTGTCTCTGTTTATTCTGATGTCAGGAAATTGACTAACCTTGGTACTGGTGTAATAAAAACAAATTAAATGTAATGTATGTCATAACACTAAACATACTAAAGCTTAATACATACCTATTTCTACTGTAACAAAACTGGTCTTTTGACCATGTATGGCATGTTAAGTGTTAAATGAAATTTTTTCCATGGAATATTTTATAATTTGGAAATATATAATGTTATTAAGTTCTAAAACTATTTTAGAATTTATTATTTGATTTTAATTTTTTATTTGTATGTAATTATGTTATTACTCATAATTAAGGTATTTTTATTCACTATTGATGTTACATATTTTTTAGGGTAAAAGTCTAAGTAGTCATCTTGATAATGCTGAAAAAGCTGACATGAAAGCTTATATATCTTTAGTAAACATTGTTCTTCATAATGCTGAGGTAACAGAAATTTTTCTGTTATTATTAATCATTCTTATTAAACTTAAAATTTATTTTTAATTGTAGTACATTGCATCTTAATTTTATGATTACCAACTAGTGATAATATAATTAGCCTGAAATGAATAAATTATGTATTGATGCTTAACTTAAATTATTATTAAAAGTTATATATGTTTTGTAATAGCTTTGCTTTTCTCTAATTCCTTTCCTGTAGAAATCAGAACTTTTGAAATAAAGTAGTGTAAATAAAATTCTGGAAAAATAAAACAATTTAATAGTTGCTGTTTCATTAATCAAATAGAGCTTTATGCTTAAAAAAATTTTGTAGCTTAATAGCTATTATTGAATTAAGATAAATGGATTTTTTTACTATAAATATTAATTATGTATGTATATAAAATATTTATTGCCGTACTATTATGCATTTAATTTTAAAAATTTCTTCCTTTTCAGCTTTATGTGTCATGGTGTGACAATCCCACATTACAAGAGGTTGGTATTATTATTTATTTTATATAAATCATAGGTTTAAGAAATGTATTAGTCCCTATGTAAATTTCCTTTTTCTTTGCTTTAATTCAATTTTAAAACTCAGATTTAATTTTGAAACTACAATATCTATTCTAATATTTTCCTTGTCTTTTTTATATTTTTAAACTTAATTTTTTTTATGTAATCAAGTTCTTTGAAGTAGATATGAGTAATAAGTTGTGTAACAGCTATTTATAAGAGGAAGCAATATTTATCTAGTATTCTGTATATTATTTGTATTTGATGGAACATCCCTCCCTTTCCTTTTTTTCTTAATTGTGTGGCTTAATTTATTCTCTGAATAATTAAATATTTTTCTGTGAATGATTCTTTCAAATATGCTTCGTATTTATAACTACAAATTGTTTCCCACATGTTGATATTGGAAAGATAAGCATTACTGGGTTATGTAAAAAAAAAAAAAAGTTTTGTAATCTTGAAGGAAAGAGGAGTAAATGTCCTTTTTTTATATGTATGAGTGTATATTTTGAACCAAGACACATGTGTTGCTTTCTCTACAGTTATTCTCTTCTTGTGGAAAAGTTGGGTTTTACAGGCAAAGTTTGCTTCCGAGTATGAATTTGAATCGTATAAGATGTGACCAGACTTATCAGATTGGCTACTTTATCGATCTTGGTGAAGAATACAATATTGGCAAGGAAATCTTCAAGAAGGCTGTAAGATTTACCCTTCTGGAAATTCCTATAAGGCTACATAAAGTATCTTTGATCTAAGTGTCGAGGCCTTTGAGAAGAGAGTTCAGTCGTATATGTTGACTGCGATCAGAAAGAGATTTTATCTGAGTTTCTGCCATTTGAACTATTTAGAGCTGTTTCTCTGGAACGTTGTAAAGTTTGTTTCGAATTAGTGCAATTTGCATTGTTGTAAATAATCTGTTATATTTCTTTGTGTAAATATTTTCATTTGTCTTTGTCCAGTCCATTAATAAATCTGTTATTGTTCAAATAATTGCAGTCATTGGCTGCTTTTATAAGAAAAAATATAGAGATAATAGATATTGTATTTAATATATCTATATAATAGGGAATCTGTATAATGCATTACAATATATGTATTTTATATAATACACTTTTATGAGATTATTAGAAAGGGGAATATTGAAAATCTGCAAATTGTTTCTTTGATGTGCAATAAAAAAATTGTACCTATTTTAAATCTTATAATCCATTTAAGCTGTGGCATGTGAATTAGAATTCTCTTGAATTTGGCAATGTTATTTTACATTTCATAAGCTAAGATATGGCAAGAGAAATATGAAGGAAACAAGTAGAATTCAACTTCGATCTCATTGTCAAAAGCCAGGAGATATCCTCCAAGAGTTAGCATTTGACTTCAGAAAATTATCTCAGCTGCATTTAGTGATTCTCAGTGGAAGTCCAGGAAAGCTTGGCCATGCAGTGTTTCACAGGTGTCATCCATAATCTAGATGTGCAGTAGGCTGTAATTATGGCTGAGTGCAAAATTCTCAACTCAGCTCTTGCTTATGCCAGTAAGTTTGAGTCATTGGTTGCATCTCCAGAAAATTTACAGTGCATATATAAAGGAAATATATTATGTTGTTGGAATACATATAAGGAATTTTTAAGCATTAAATATTGTTTTAAATATTTATTTTTTTGACTAATAATTTATTACTTTTCCATCTTGAACAGGTAACAAAACCAAGATTTATCTCATCCCTTCCATGGCCAGTAAACCATATTCTTTGTTGGCAGACCAAACTTGCTGTTAAAAAGAAACTAAAATCAGCAGATTGGAACTCCAAAACTTTAGAAGATGTAATTCTCCTATTTATTATTATTACATAAACTTTGAGGAATACTTTTCATTGCTCATATTTTTAAAAAGTATTCTATTTTAATCCTCATACTTCTCTTATCATGATTGTTTGAAATTAATAATTGTAAAACCTTAGAAAAGCTTGCCAAATTTAGAAATTGTTTGTGTGGTTAAAAATGTTCTTTTATCTGCTTTTTTTTTATGTAAAATATATTAAAATGTAGAATTGCACACCCCCTAACCTCTCTTCCTACTCAATTGGTTTTTAATCTGAGCAAGAGACTAAAGCAGAACGTACCACTGTAGGTTGGTCTCCCTCACTGACTAATTGTTTTTGTTTTTTACTGGTTAAAGAAACAGTTGTGGTGGTTAATTTATGATAAATACTTCAACCTAAATTATCTTTCTATTTCTTTTTATAAATAATTATGAATGTATAACTGTGTTTATACAGCATTTTTTTGCATTGAAATGAATGTAGTTTTTATAATTACAGTTTTTTCCTTTACACTATCAGTTTTCTCCAAGATTTAGTGTATATTCTGTGTATTGTCATTACATAAATTGACTGCTATAAATTGTGTACTGTCATTGCTATTGACTGCTTAACCTTTTTAGAAAATTTGAACTGTTTATTTATCATGTTCATCATTTAAAATGAATATAAATTTAACATAGTTTTTTAAATTGATATATATTATTCATAAAAAGGTTTTATGAGTTTCATTATTAAAATAATTTCAAATAGCCCTACATTTCTAAACAGTTGATCTGAAATTTCTCTCTCAAAATCATTCTTCAAATAATCTAAATATAAATTTTATCTAATATCTTTTTAATATTTTCTAATTCTTTGCTGCACAACAGATTAATATTCAGGTAAGATTAATCTTTGTATATGTGAAGAATAATACCAGTGTTGGAAATATTTAGAGGACATAACTTATGAGTTTGGTCAGGGAGGGGAAGGGAAAAATGAATTAATAATTTCATTTTACCTTGAATATTTAACACAGAAATATGTATTTAAAACCATGTGCAGTAAATTTGTATATTTAATTAAAAATGAAAAGAAACTCTCTTTATGTTGTAAGATTTTTTTTAATTAGCTATATATATAACCAGCATAAAAAAAATTAAGTATCGAATTAAGTTTGTATTTTGTGAGATGCTGTGTGATAACCAATTCCACCTAATTTTATTTATATTAAACTGCTAAAGCCACTATTTTGGTGTAATATCTTAGGCTTGGAGTACAGTCAGGTCTCATTTTATGCGGTAGATACTTTCTACCGAAAACCACATATATATAAAAAAATCGCATTAAAAAAGACATTACTTGAATGGAAAAAGTAGGGATACGTTCCTTAGTTTTCTAAAATCGCATAAAACCAAAACAACTAGTTAAAATTAACTTAAAACCGCATAAAAAAATTGCAGAAATGGAAAGAAATAGGCTGCATGATAAATTACTTTGAATGTCTGAAAGAAATTCATACTAAAGCTAGAAAAAACTTGTATTCAAACCTTTATTCATTTTATTTTATGGAAAAGTAATACACACATAGTTTTACATTTTTAATCATTATCGCTATCTGATAATGGTTTGCACCGTTTGCAAAGTGGTTCCAAATCACCTTCATCATCAGAAGAGACTGTCTCTGCAATAGATATTTGCGGTAAAAAGGCCACGGATTTTCACAAACTTCATTCTCGTTCTGTGTAGCTCTTCCTTTTCTGACAATGTCATCAGTAATTAAACTTTGCGATGAGGATTCTTTTATTTTTTTATAGAGTTCAGGATATCCAGACATGCAGTTCTGCAGCTCACGTTGTAATTTAGAGGCTCGTTCAGAATTGGGGGCATTAATAAGAAAATGATTTTCTAATTTACTGCAAAGTTGAAGACCTTCTTGAATTAATTTTCCAGTGAGGGGAGTTGATTTTTCTTCCTCATCATTATCACCTTCTAGACCTACGACGCCGTCTACAGTTAGATCTAAAGTTAAATCAATAATATCATTGTCACTTAATGCATCACCCACAAGCAATTTATCTACATCATTGTGGCTGAAGGTATTAAAACCATCTCCTCAAATTTCATGTGCCAAATTAATTATTTCATCTGATAGTGTCGATGTTTGAGTGGTTGTATTGTCTGTCACACATGCTGGCCAAATCTTTTTCCAACAGGCATTTAAAATTGTAGGTCTTATTTGAGCGGAATCAGATGCAACATGAATTAAACAATCAAAAATAGAAAATTGTTTCCACACATCTTTCACTGTTTTGGATTCATTTTCTAGTTTATTCAAGATGAATTTGTACGTTGTCTTAATATAATATTTTTATGCCTTGATCTAATGCCTGAATAAGGCTTGTTGTATTGGGCGGAAGAAATACTAGTTGAACATTTAGATGTTCTAATTCTGGATGACTTGCTGCATTGTCAACAATTAATAAAACTTGAAAATCCAGAGATTTTTCCTTCATATAGGCTTCCACTTCTGGTACGAAACAATTATTGAACCATTCTGTAAAAATAGCTGTTGTCATCCAGGCTTTCGGGTTAGCCATCCAATGCACGGGCAGTTGTTTTAAATCTTTACCTTTAAGGGCGCGTGGTCTAAGAGATTTATTTATTAAGAGAGGTTTCAGCATCTGATCTCCTGATGCATTGCTACAAAGTAATAAGGTGACTCGATCTTTACTTGCTTTATGTCCACTTGCAGTTTTTTCATCCTTTGCGATGTAAGTATGATTAGGCAATTTTTTCCAATAAAGTCCTGTTTCATCAGCGTTAAATACTTGATCGGCAGAATAGTCCCCGTCTTCAATAATTTTCGCTAGCTCCTCTGGAAATATTTTTGCTGCTCCTTCATCTGCTGTCGCACTCTCCCCTGTTATCTTAATATAATGAAGTGCATTTCTTTTTAAGAACCCGGTTAGCCATCCTTTGCTAGCTGAAAATTCTTTTCTAGCTTGGGAAGTGGAAGTTGATGGTTCTGACTGTTTCATTGAGAGCTTTTTCTTGGATTAAATAACCACTTACAGGAATCCTTCTTTGAACTTGTTCCTCAATCCAAATTGCGATGGCTCTTTCCGTTCTTTCTAATAATACATCCCTTGTGTACGATGCAAATTTGGTGCTTAATTTTGTACCAGAAATAACCGATTTTCTTATTGCAGCTTCATTCTTTTTAATTGCTCTGACAGTATGTTCGCCTAAATTAAAATGTTTTCCAATAGCCGTAGATCCTTCTCCTTTTCCTAAGCGATCTAAAATTGCAATTTTCGTTTCCAACGAAATTGACTGTCTTTGATGTTTTTTTTTCTCCATTGGGCCAAATAAAATCTTAGAAAAGAAATTTTTAAAAATTACACTTACGATTTTCTAATGAAAAATAAAACTTTACGACACTCACTTTAAATCCAGAAATCAAAATTTGCTGCTTATTATATTGCAACTTAAATTCGCCACTTATTAAAGTGAAACTTTTATAAAAATGAACGAGGCACCTCTAAGAGATAACGTAATTTCTCTCTCGAAATAGTGATATCGTATCCGTATACTACTGAAATACAACTGAAATAACGAATGCGAATCTAAGACTGTCGCAGCCGAGCCACAGACGTAAGCACCAAAAGGTACGGAAATTCTCGGAATACTACAATCTACGTCTCAGTATAAAAAATAATAATAATAACAAAAATCTAGAAATGTTTGGAATACAAACCGCACAACTTCAAAACCGCATAAAAAGAATCCGCATAAAAAGATACCTGACTGTATATATATTTCAAATAAATGAGCATATGCATCAAAACAATTTTTTTTTAAATATGAAATATGCTTTTCTGTACCGAACATAAATACTCATCTGTTACATAATTTAAAATGTAATATAGAATAAGTGTTTTAACTTTGTATCAATTTTGTCGACATTATAAATATGTATTTTATTTGACATTTGCTTTACAGATGTGTCATATGTGGTATCTTTAATAAAAATAAAAGAATGTTTTCTAAAATTTGAGAAGTAGTCATTTGTAATGAAATCAAAACATTAATTTTTTAGTGTATGAATAGTGTAAATTATTATGTAAAATAATAATTATTCAATTTTAGGTATATGAGTTGGTTGACAATTGCTGTTATGCACTATCAGAGAGACTGGGAACTCAGAAATTCTTCTTTGGAGAAAAGTAAATTTTTTTTAATACTTGAGTTATATTTTGTATTCCTTATGCAATGGTATTCACTCTATGGGTTGGGGTCGCAAATTAGATAAAAAAATTGATTGAATACAAGTGTATTATTTACAAAAGTATGGGTTTTTAAAATTTGTAACCACTTAAATTTTAATTAGAATTAAATTTATGGAGCAGTTTAACTTTGTAGTGGACATGTTACCTCAATTTTACAAGGGTTTGAATACCACTGCCTCAAACCTTTATAATAATTTTTAATATTCTTCAACTTCAGATGAGGAAAACTAATATATTAAATATTGATTTTGAAACAAATAAGTAGAGAGAGTATACACTTAAATATTTTGTGTTGTATTTTAAAAATATTTTTTTAACATTATTGTAAGTATAATTGTGGTAACTATCTTAGTATTTCTTATTATGTGGTTAAAATATCCATTAATGATAAGAAAAAAAAACAGGTGTTGTATACTTTTCTAAAAGTTTTAAATTTATAAGAATTTTTGTTTGAAAAAATTAACTTGAAATTTGTATATTACCTAAAAATTTCTTTATTCATTTATTTTGATAAAATATTTGTACACATAAGCTGTAGTTAATTAACACATATTTATATGGAGTTTTAAATCTATTTTATGAGGATATTTAATATGTAGCATGTCTGTGTTACTTTTTTGTTCTAATTTATTTATTTATTAGTGAATTCATTCAGCAAATTTTAATCTTTCTAAAGCTTTGAATGCATCATTGATTAATTTGTTACAGTAAGCTGATGTATTTTGAAGTATAAAATAATATTAATTTTTAATTACTATTTTTTGTTTGTTTGCTTAGTCCAACCGAACTGGATGCCATTGTTTTTGGACATCTCTTTGCCATATTAACCACACCATTGCCTGATAACAGATTGTGTACCATTTTGCGAGAATATCAAAATCTGGTTGATCTTTGTCAACGCATTGATGTGAATTATTTTCAAAAACACTCTGATGATGACATAGATATTGAAAACATTGAATTAGAAAGCTAATTTTTATTTTGTTATAAAAAAATCTTAGGTTACATTTCCTTAAATTCATTAACAATAGATCTGACTAAGAGTTTATGAAGCATATTTCAGTAGTGTCTAGGTTTGACAGTAATATGCGCCCGTTTCACAGTATTACAACAGCATGTAAATTGCATTTATAACTTTGTAATTCTATTTTGTCATAAAGTTAATAATTTTTCAAATTAAAATGTTAAATGACTATTGCATTTATTTCTAATGTATATATCTAGTCTCAAGCTATTCTTAAAATGTTTATTGTTTCAAAGAATCTTTTTTTAAAAAAAAAACAAGCCAGACGATTAAGAATTGTATGGACGCAATAATTTTGTGTACATCTAATTTTTTGTATAAAAAGAGTATTTGTAAAGTTATTCATGTTCAATAAATTGTTTATAATGTATTTTGTTACTGTTTATTTTTTTCACTGAAAGGAAATTTATTACAAAACTTATGATTAAGTTCATGTACTTCATATGAAGTATTTTTGTGCATGTAGGGGGCATCCATGACATCTGAACTCCCTTATTAACTACTTTTAATCCAGATATTTATCGCTTTGTTTCTTTGCAGTACTAAGTCAAATGAAAAAGAATTGTCAAAAGATCTAAAACTTAGAAATTCAATACAAATTCTATTAATGAAAATTATACTCTTAACAAGCATATCAATATTTAGGTTATAAATTGTGTTTTAAGCTACATTAGGCGTTCCCAAACTTATGATGAGGATACATTTGAGATTGAGAAAATAGTGTGGGATATAAGTTGAGTTTCTAATAAACAAACTCAAATACAATGTACATTTATTAAGGAATCGATGAGAAATGAATTTTACCTTAATATTCATTTACAGTACAGAGTCGTTTATCTGAATCAATTGGGACCGGACACCGTTCGAATAACCGAATGCGATCCGTGCAGTATAGGAAACCGGACACTATGCGAATATTGAAAATCATCACACTCAGGAAACCTGCTTGAAGAAGATGCAAAATGTTGCAATTTTACCTTTATTGTGGAAAATAATCACTCATTTTTCGCTGTACCATTGCACACCTTCCCTTTTTCACTGCAAGGTCTCTGATTCGCTGTGTGTGTGTGTGTGTTTTTTTGCTGCAAGGGCTCAGAAAACACTGATTTGGATATTTGACACTTCGGATAAACGACATTCTACTGTAATTATAATATTTTCATTGATATCTTTGTAAGAACATTATTGCTCTGCATAAAGAAATTGTATGCCCATTGAATGAAATACTGGATTTTCTTTTTAATCTAATATAATGAATATTGTTTAGAATAAAGAAAACTGAGAATGAAACATTACATTTGAAATCAAACAAAATATTGTGTTTTTGTATGCCTAGAAAATTCAATTCACGAAAAAAATTGGTATTAAAAATAAATTACTGTACTATTTATTCACATGACAGACTGCATTGTCAATTCTAAGAAATAATTAAAAAATAAGCAGTAGTTTAGATATTTAATATGCTTTAGTTTGATATTTAGAGGTAAAATAATACCAAATTTTAATATTCAAGCATTTTTATTATAACCAAGTTATCTGTTCTATAAATTCATCAGTTTTACTAAACATAAGATTTCTACTCATTTTTAATTAAAATTTTTATATTTTATTAATATTTGTGATTAAACATGTACTGTTAGTAAGCAAAGGGAATATTCATGTTTTAAAAGAAGAAGATTTAAGTACCATGTATTTCCTTGTATAAACCGAGAGTTTTTGAAAGATTTTTAAAGAGAAAGTAAGGGGGTCCAGCTTATATATATGAATTCGTTAAGTCTTGAAAAAACCTAGTTTAGGAAAGACATTTTTTTTTTACATTTTTCGTTAGCATATGCTAGCAATATTAATCTTTTAAATTTTTGAATGTAACTTTTATTCTAATAAAATAAATTTTAAAAAAGTTACATAAATTTTTTAAAGTCAATGTCTGAATTCAAGTTTGCGAACAGTTAAAAAAATTCTTGTGAACTCATTGGGATGTCTGAATGCATATAATCATGCAGTGGCAGGAAACAGAAGTCGACAATCACGTGCAGTATATACAAACTTCTCTTCATATAAATTTTTTTAAAAAATGAGCAGAAAGTATGAAAAGCATAGATATTGGGCAGGATAACTAATGAATTAAAAAATGTTTTAGTTAGAAATGTTAAATTTCAGATAGATTTACCACAGAAATAAAACTATTGTGTTAGTCTTTACTTTACAATAATTTTCGATTGGCAAATGTTCTACCCTTATCTGCTTAGCTACAATTCTGCCTTCTTGGTGACATGTTGGAAAAAGTTACGTTAAAATTTGTGTGAGTGTTGTTAAAATTGCTGGATTAAAAGTGTATTTCTCAATGTCCAGTACTGTGTTTTCCTGAAAATAAAATCCAGTCTTATAATACTTTTTTACTGCAAAAGACACTAGGCTATCTACATTATTTTTAAGGGATATATATATATATATTTTGAGTGCACACACAATATTAAGTACAAATGTAAAATTATTCAAATGCAAACACGCCTCTCTTGAAGCATTGTCATAAAACTTATTGCAGATCATATTGCTGAAGAAATAAATCAACTTTTTTGACGATTAGTCCAGTGCAAGAGGAAATACTTTGATATCCCTGCGAACAGTGGTATAACGGAGAATATTAGGGTCCCCCTGAAAAGTTAGGTTTTCGCCCCCAATCCCGAATAAGATCTTGGTGTTACTCATACGTTGTCCCCCCCCGAAATACGGAGATGTATGTTACGCTCCTGCCTGCAATGAATCAAATGATCTACCTTTCTGCCAGCAAACTTCACAGATGATGTGCAGAGACCTGGTCTGCATTTATGTTTCTTATTCGTCCATCTTATTTACTGAGGTTATCACACTCTGGTCATTATTTTCAGACCATTGGAAAATACTATTTCTTCTCTTTGCAAAAAGCTGTAAAATTCATATTCCTATAGTCCTCCATGTCTCTCTTTCTGTACTCAACTAAATTCCAGAAATCTTCTATAGTTCTTTTCTTGTACTTGAGATCTCTTCCTTTTTGAACTTATCTGGAAAATTAATATATCTCTTAAATTTAAAAGATCGATATCCCTTTCAATTTAGAGTTCAGTTAAGTCCTAATTGTCTGTTGCAACACACGATGTGTATTGAAAGCTAAAGATTTTAATCAACAGCACAATCCATTAGTTCACAAATGTCATGTATTGCATAGGAATTTCAACTGGTCATTATACAATGTTTATCATTACTTGGCAAACAATCTTGACTATAACTTATTTTGAAGGCAGGATTTATACTGCAAGCATCCTGAAAATACATGAAAATTAATAGTAGTTTTTATTTTTGAAAAATTACAATAGATGGCAGCACTAGCCTAAATGAAAAATGTTGCAGTGGTTTTTTTTTTTCTTTAAAAGGTATTGGGGGAAAATTAATGGAGCGAGAACCTGTACACACACAGTTCGGATCTTTTTTTTTCCTTTTAAAAATTATAAATTATAATATGAGTCTATGTCCATGAACACATAAATTTTAACGTTCATTTGATTTCATTTTAAAATTGCAGTAAACCACTTCCTTCGAAAAAAGGATAATTTCTTCAGGGTCATTACAATCTTCTATTTATTTATCTTTCAGCATGTCATAAAATGTGGAATATGAGAGGTGTGTTATGTCTAAACCCCATATTTATTTTAGTATATCTCCTGTCATTTTCATAAATGCTCCCGAACTCAGGTATGCTAAGAAGAAAACAATTTCAGAAATAACTTATAGGAGTCTTGTAAAGATAATTCAAAGGTAACTTTTGTCCACAGAGCCATTTTTATCAATAAAGTAAGATTTTCCTTCTTTAGAAATAATTACAATTTTTACGCTAAGTCTCACAATGCACTTCGTTTTTGGAAACCAATTTTTTTAAAATTAAAAACTATAGAAATTATTAAGAAGAATTATTTTGAATAAAATACATCGGCGAAAGGAAAAATAAATTTATCAACGAATTTGCAGAAAACAAGATGTTTTGTTCGTGGCTGCCTATTTCTACACCACCTCAGTTAATACACCTCCTAATTCTTAGCCAATGTTAGAGGACGAGGTCGACATTCAAGATGGCACCTCACTCTCAACATCCACGCCTCATCAACGTGTGTGTCCTACCACATTATGTGTACATGAATCCTTCTACACGACAGGTCCACCGTAGTGACTTGAATGCAATATGATTAAAACATCGCCGGCCACAGAGAGAGAAAGAGAGCTATAGAACGTAGCACTATAAAGCTGGACGAGTGTTATTAGTGACGGACATCGTAATTTTGAGCTATGGTCAAGTGACGAGGACGAAATCTGAGCTGGCATCCCCCTTTCCTTCTTCTACACCACATTAATGGAAAAAACGTTTGAGCCCCGATAGATTTAACGCGTATCGGCACCCTTTGCACAGCAGGTCATCAGCGGCACTAGGCTCGAACTCATAACACCACAGCCATGAGACCTTGACCACACTAGGCTACCACGGCCAATATCGTCGGCCACGAATTAGATGTAATGAACACTTGGCTACTACAACCACCCACTCTGCAACGGTCAAGCCAGTATTTTATCAATCAAACTATCATTCAAGCTTGAACGCTTGTTTAATAGCAATTGTTAATGCTATTGGTGACAGACTTTTTAATTTTGAAATACGGTCCAATGACGAGGGCAACATCTGAACTCTAACTCCACTCTCCTAACTTTAACAGCACACCAAAGTGCGGAATTTGAGTCTCGGCAAATTTAACGTGCAATAACCCTTTTATATTCGAGAGGCACCAGCAACCGAGCTCACGAGTTTGCATCCATGACCATTTGGTTTCCGTGACTCTGCAGATATATTGGCAACAGTGACATAACTGCACCCCCACAACCCTGTATCGCGAAGGGGGAGGGTATAGGATTCTAGGGGACCCAAAGCCTGACTTTCACCAAGTACGTATGGATTTGTAATTTTTTTTTAGATCCGACTTGGTGCCCAGAACCTGACTTTGCAGGGGGCCCTTATGTTGTCCGTTACGCCACTGACTGGTAACTAATCTGGCTGTTCTGAGTCAACAATAAGTGAGAAAGACGACACCTGGGTCTCTTTTCCAACCATGTGGGATTTTAAGCCCAATTCGATTTTATGGGAAGTATCCTGCATCAATCCTCAGGATGAGCCTTATGTGAAAAATAGTAATATAGAAGGGGTATTAAATGTTAAATATGCAAGAGTTTAATGTCACCACATCGGCTTGGTGAAGATATGAAGAGTTGGATGCCAGCTTATATGTCAACTTCGTCACCTCTACTAAAGTTCAGAATTATAAGGTGGATTGGTCGAAGTTAATGCATTTTTGAGTCGTTAGAAAAATAGAAGCCAAGAGCATTCAGTAATGTAGGTAAAAGCCTTCATTCAAGCTCGAGATTTTACCACTGATACTGCATCAAAAATGGTAGATAGCGCCACTCTTGTGTCACACACTAGCTGTAGATGACGGAATTCGTAATTTTGACATGTGCAACTCAAAGATATGTTATCTGAATTGGAGCATCTATTCTCTAATGTCCAATACGTGGACACAGTAGTACGAACGTGTAGTCATGAACTTCTATCCTGAGTGTAGCGGATTCGAGTCCTGGTGACACTGAAGATCCACCGTGTAGACAGGGCTGATGCACATAAAATCTATCGAGGCTTAATGTTCTCCCATAAGCGTGGTGTAATAGTTACGACAGGGATTGTCAACTCAGGTGTATGTCCTCGTTACTTGACCGAGATTCAGAATTACGAGGTTCGTTCTTTGTGTTGCTTTTTAGTGCGGTGTTAACGAGCCTCACTGCCTCAACACCCGCTATGAAAAGACATCAAATGAAAAAGATGATACCTGAATTGGTGCCTCTCTCTCTTTTAACGTGGATATGTTAGCCTTGTGACTTTGGTTACGACCTCGTGACCAGCGTGTCATCAGTTCGAGCCCTAGGGCTATTGAAGACCCACCATGTAGTGGGGCTGATACACGTTGAATCTATCGCAGCTCAGGGTACTCCCGTTGGTGTGATGTGATAGTTTGGAGAGGGGAAGGGTATAGTGGTGCACAGTAGCGCACACAGAAGTTTTCCAAGGGGGTTCCAGGGTCGAAAGTCCACCATTCTTGTATCATGCTCCTTTTGATTTTGTCGATTTGGGGGAACAAAAAACAGTAAAAAACTAATTATTGCATAAATAATTAGTATTAATTAATAAAATTAATTATTAAAAACAAATATTTAATTAAATTTTACGTATTATATAAAGACTATAATCAATCGTGAAAAAATCAAGGACTTTGGGAGGGAGGTCTGGACCCCTAGGACACTCCCTATTGTGCGCCACTGGTGGTGCAATGTACACCCCTCATCCGGGGGGTAAAGTTTAATTGCCGCCAAGTACATATTTAACCAATTTATAAAATATTATGGGCAAAACCTGACTTTGTCTGGGGGCCCTAATATTCTCCGTTACACCACTGGAAGGGTACCAACTTAGCTATGGCCCTCGCCCCTTGATCAAGATTCAAACCTGCGAAGTCCATCCCCAGTACCCCTCGTGTTGGTTTATAGTGAAACGTTAACAAATGCTCACTAAAGCCGCATTCACACCAAGGCAGTCAGCGTCGAGCATTGAGTGTCTAGCCAATCAGAGACTTTATCTCGGGCGAGATGAAGTCTCTGATTGGCTAGACGCTCAACTCTCGACGCTGACTGCCTTGGTGTGAATGCGGCTTAACGTCCAATACATCTCATGGGACGATTTCGAGGTCCAAATCAGTTAAGCTTTTTAAATTCAATTTCTTGAGATCAATCTAATTCCATATCCATGGCATTTAATGAAATCAAGGTTTGAATAACTTGAACTCAAGGCTGAACTTGAATAGCATTGACTACAGCATTTCAGCCCCTCTAGCCACCAAGAATTTAACGATTTTGTCATCGATCTGAATTTGTCACTTACAACCTAACTACTATGCCCTTTAGGTGTCACTGAGTTTGTTAGTAACACATACTGGTATATGTATTAGGTTTAAGGATCATCATAGAATGACAACATGAGACAGAAGCTTCGAGATTTGTCTTGGGAAGTTTTAAGAAACCGTGTGTGTGCTGATAAATCATAGTTAATTAGCTTCAATTTGAATTCAATATACAGAAAAAGATCTTGAAACTTTCATATACTGAGGATTCGTCTTCAAAAAAAAAAAAAAAAAAAAAGGAAAAAAATGTTTTAAGAAGTTATTTTTTTGGATTCATCATCATTTATTTCGTCACTTCATCCAAAACAGGTAAGTCAGAGATTCATTGTTAGATAAACGTCAATGTTGTTGAATCCATTGATAAATATACACACATTTTCCGTTTGATGAGATCGTTATAACTAAGATAAGCATAATGCAGCTATTATTTTAGTCTCATAACGCATTATTCATACTTTTTAATAGTATGTTATTGTACTTTGATTTGGTGAATATTTTTTTTATGATAGAACTGACACTTGGTTTATTTAGATGTCATTTCAAAATTTTTTTTAATTTGATTATGTATGAATGTTCGATTCGAAAGAGGCAAAATTTACTTTTTCCATCTTTGATTTGATTACTTATAAATGTAGCATTTATTTTTCATTTCTGTCATATGAATTTTACTTTATTGGAAAAAAATTCAACTTATTCATATAATGACCATGTTCAATGATTTATGTAAATGAGTGAAGAAACAGTTGAAATTCTATGATTAAATACTATTTATCTGTGAACGAAAAACATAAATTTCGTAAATACAAAATTTTTTACAATCTTAATATTAATAATCATTAATATTTTTCATCCATCCATCCATTCATTTATTCACTCAATCTTTCTCACTTCCCCTCTTTCGCTTTTACTCCCTCACTCTCACTTCCACTCCCTCACTCTCACTTCCACTCCCTCACTCTCACTTCCACTCCCTCACTCTCACTTCCACTCCCTCACTCTCACTTCCACTCCCTCACTCTCACTTCCACCCCTTACTCTCACTTCCACTCCCTTACTCTCACTTCCACTCCCTTACTCTCACTTCCACTCCCTTACTCTCACTTCCACTCCCGCACTCACTTTCCCTCACTCACTCACTCCCTCACACTCACCCACTCTCTCACTTACACTCCTTCACCCTCACTCACTCCTTCACCCTCACTCACACTCATGCACACTCCCTCACTCACACTCACTCCCTCACTCACGCACACTCACTCACACTCACTAGCTCTCACACATTCATTTTTCCATTGCATCATTAAAGGCGAAAAATTCTAACTTATGAAATTTTTTAAAATTTTTTAATTTTCCCTAAAATCTCTGTTATTGTAAAAGAAAAATTAATCCTATTCGTCGTTCCGAGGGTTTATGCGTACATTAAATATGTCAAGTTTCAAAAGTTTCCACACATGAATGAACACAAATGTGTTGCGGATGTTGGATGCCAGCTCAGATCTCGACTTTGTCATCAAACTGTTCAAAGCTACGAGACCCACTGTTTGTTTTGAGCGGACATCTGAATCGAGCAGAAACAGAAACTTTCAACACGCGAAGAAACGAAAAGAGAAAGATTAAACGTGTATACATTTGCGATTTTTATAAAAAAAAACTGTGTGTCGGCTCCGACGTACTGCTGGAATTTATTCCTTGAGTACTGTTGTCTTTGATTATATAGTAGGTAAACCGGGTAAATAAACGCATCTCATACAATACTGAAACCATGTATGTATTTTCTTTATTCTATTCACACTGTTCATATTGATTCGGTAAAATAATATATATATATATATATATATATATATATATATATCAATTATGTTACATAAATATGTTACTCAAAGTACATAAGTACATAAAGAAGGTTAATTTAATACACTATTAATAAGGTGACCAACCGTCCTGCTTTAGAGAGGACTGTCCTCATTTTATAGGTTCTGTCCTTCCTTGAAAAGTGTCCTCCTACTTGTCCTCCTTTTCAATATTTTAAAACTGATCTGTTAATCTCTGTGTTCAGAGGTGAACCAAGCATGTTTTAAATATGTCGAAAAATGGTCTGCAACAAATATCACAGGAAATATCAGTTTTCAATGGTGTTTTTTGACTTCATCGCAAGTAAATTGAGCATATTTAGAAAACTGTGTTGAGTTTTTTTTAAAAGAGATGCCTGATAATAAAATCGAGGACAATTGTCTGTTTAAAGAAATTAGAAGATTGAATGTATATTTAAGTTGTAATAAATTGCAACAAGTGGAAAATCAAGATGATGAAATTGATAAAAGATGGGTGGAAATACTTAACCATTTCAAAAATGAACACATTACACATGAAAATTTAGTTATTCTTGTTGAATTTACGTTGTGCTGCCCTGAAATTAATGCAGCAGTTGAAGGAGTTTTTTCATTTGGTAGTAATTTTTGGACAAGTGAGGGAAAAAATCATTCTATTAGAAAATACTTGTTTAAGTAAATAATTAAAAGGAATGTAAGCGTATTTTTGTTTGAACTAATAAAATGTGTCACATATTTACGTTGTAATGTTTTCTTAAATTTTCGTTCTCTTTTTCATTGTAAAAATACTGGTCATCTTACTATTAATATCACTTAGAGAATTAATTACGTTAATACCCTCGCCATTATTAATCAATTTGGTAAGAGGCTGGTGATAACTAAAGTATGATACATGAACGTCGGTAGATTTACGAATCGTGAAAACATCGCATCAATGGTTGTACCATACCTAATCGCCTCAGTGCTCTACCAGAAGCAAAATCCAAATAAAGCTCTAATTTTAATTGTATTAATCTGTCCTTCACCTTGAATCAGTATTGCAATCGCCGCCAAGTATGAGTGGAAGTACATGATACTGTTTCTTTAGTAGTTTAAAAGAACGTTCTATATATGCTAAAGTTCATATTCATTATATATATATATATATATATATATATATATATATATATATATATATATATATATATATATATATATATATAAATGCTATTAGAATTTAATATAATATGAATTTCAAATCTTCATTATTTACATTCACTGTATAAGAAAACATTCAAAATTATAAAAATGCTTCAACATTTGGTTCTTCCCATTGTTTCTTTCAATTGTTTTCAAAAATTTATTTTTGTTTCTATAATGAAACAAAAATAAATTTTTCACACGCATTTTTTTACTCGCCAAATTTGGCGATTTTCATTTGTTATATTTGTTGTCTCATCTTGTGTAACCCAGCAGCAGATGCGATTTGGATTGTCAAGTTAAGGTAAAACAGAGTATACTCGTGAGAAAGTCGCTTAGCTCAAAAACCGGTTTTCGATGCCAATAACGCCAGTAGACGAAGCTACAATAAACGCAGTTTGCGAATATTTTTTAAAGCTATAATTTTTTTGAGGGCTTAGTTTTTAAGTTAATTTCCAAATTTCACATATCGATAATAAACAACGGACTGCATAAATGAGTTTTTGTAAAAAGGGTATTAGATGAAAAACACTTAAAATCCGTAATAGTTAAGCAATTATTTCAGTCTTTGGACAGAACAAGGATAATAATGTCTGACAAGCAGAAAAAAAGTTTCATGTGATTATTTTTATAAATAACGAAGTTATTAAATGTTTCGTTAGAATTTTGAAAATTTTTTGAAAAATTGTAAAAAAATTTTTTTTTTTTGGCATTTTAAATCCCTGATTCTAAAAAATAAAGTATGGACTTTTTTAGTTTAGAGTATTGATTCCTTACAATGATAAGAAGTCCGTACTGAATGATTGAAAAATTCTTTTTATAAAAACTCATCAATATTGCCTCATTTTTGAAAAAATCTTTAAAAAATGGAAAATATCGTTATTTTGTAAAAAAAATAATTATACCGTATCCTGGCGATAAAAGTGATCTTTCGGATTCTGTAATTATTTTTTGTCTGATTTCGGTAAGAAAAGAACGATCGCAAGTTTAAAAAGGAAGAAAAAGTAGAAACTCTTTTTTTTCCTCTGGACAGAGATTTAGCGCATGCGCAGAAGCGCGTGTAACCTTTTTTGCTAGCCCTTTTTTTAAATTACACCCCTCATAATATTTCCATACCGGGGTTTTATATGAAAATCGATTCTTGAGGAAAATAAACTCCAATAATCTTCATTTATAAGCAAAAGAAAAATTAATATTAAATAAAAGCTTTTTTTTTTTTTTTTGCTTAAGATCTCTGAATAGTGGCATCATAAATGAGGAACTATTTTTCCTTAACTTTGATAATGTTAGGTAAATAAAATATAGAAAATTATTTAATTTATTTCTATCAGAAATCTGTTTATCTACACAAACATACGATAAGATTACCTTGTAACTATGTGGAATCGATCAATCAATTTTTATATTTACTTCAATGTAGCAAGAAGAGACATAAGTTGGGAATTCCATTCCGCCGTCTTTCGCTTTTAGTTGATGTCGGCGAAAAAGATAAGCAGATTGGTATTAAGTTTTGCTGGAAGGTAGAAATTTTATCTTTTGAGTCATAATGACTCAATTCATATATCATTGCATAAATGCCGAATAACAGCTCTTTGAAAATAACCGAAGAGTTGAACCAACACCCGAACAGAAATCTTCACGCAACGAAATTTATTTTATCTAACTGGTAATTTTTTTCGAGTAAAAAAATCGTAACCTTTGTACTAGTAAACGAAAAATAAAACAGGTATTTTTATAAACCTAATAATTGGACAACAAATTTAAACCATAAAACTTTATGGCAATTTTGGATTAAATACGCGATTTCTTAAAATAATCTGATATATATACCTTAATATTAGATTACTTTGTTGTGGATTGAACTCTGATGCAGGTCTTTTGAATAACAGCTAATATCGTTTGGTTTAATTAATCGTTGTGTTGCTTATAGCTTTCTTAGTATTACGTTAGTGTTTTGTTTTCTGTTTTTATGCTTATGGTTGCAACGAAAAAGAATAGTTTGTTTTTACTGAGTTACGGTATCCGATTACGTTCGGAACCGTGATTTTGCAAAAGCGTATAAATGGATAATATTTTATATTTAGTGTCACTTAGGTTAGAAAATGTATATAAAATTGTTTTAAGAATAGCATTACAATAAAAAATGATTTAAGTACAATATTTTGACAAAAAATGAACATAGAATGACCCATTTTCAAAATATTCTTCTTTTGTGAAAAATGCTTCTATTACAATAATATTTTGCCTGTATAATAGCTCAGTCCTCTGTACAAAGGCTCAACTAGAATTTTTTTAAAATATATAACTTAGGAGTGGGTTTATCCACGTTTTACGACAACAGAGGGGAGAAATTTTAAGAAAAAAAACGCCGATAATTATGTCAAATGGTTGTAACTGTGAAAATAATGTGAATTTTTCAAAAATTCTAGTTGAGCCTCTGTACAGAGGTCTGAGCTATATAAAGTCAGAAGTGTTTTTTTAGAGGTATAGAAATTTAAATTGCAATAAAACAACGATGCATTATTCGATTGACATGAATTTTTTTTATTCGAAAGATAATCTTGTGGCATTACATTTAAAATATGATCAAGCAAGGCGTAGATTCGTCGAATGGGCCCAAAACGAGATTGCCGTTGTTCCCGATTTTCATAAGCGAATTTTGTTTAGCGATGAAGCGCACTTCTGGTTGAATGGCTACGTTAACAAACGCCGTTACATCCAGAAAAACTGACTGTTTGGTGCGCTTTATGGGCTGGTGGAATCCTTCTTCAAAAACGATGAAGGCCACAACGTTACAGTCAATGGTGATCGGTATAGAGCCATGATTACTAACTTTTTCATTCCTGAATTGAACAATCATGATGTCCAGGAGCTGTGGTTCCAACAAGACGGCGCAACATGTCACACTGCCACAATCGATTTATTGAAAGACACGTTTGGTGACCGCCTAATTTCACGTTTTGGACCTGTGAATTGGCCTCCAAGATCTTGTGATTTAACACAGCTAGACTATTTTTTGTGGGGCTATGTAAAGTCATTGGTCTATGCTGATAAGCCACAAACGCTTGACCATTTGGAAGACAACATTCGCCGTGTTATTGCCGATATACGGCCACAAATGTTGGAAAAAGCTATCGAAAATTGGACGTCCAGATTGGACTACATCCGAGCCAGCCGTGGTAGTCATATGCCAGAAATCATATTCATAGAAATCATATCACGGTTCCGAACGTAGTCGGATACCTTAAAAAAGATCATTACATTTTTGCTTAAGAGTGTGAAGATATGCTTTTTAAATGTCTTTCAGAAGTAAAATCTTTTTTTTTTCAATACTAACAAAGAATAAAATAAATACTGAAGTTTTTTTATGAACGTCTGATGCTCAAAATCTACACTATTAATACCTCAATAAATTTTATCCCTTATTTTCGCTACAGTGGCAGGTACGTTTTTTTCTCTTCTCAGAATAGCTCATTCAAATTTCAAGTATGAAATATGACTTCTTAAGCGATACTTATTTAAGTTAGAGAAGCTCAGCTTTTGACGATCAAAATTCAATTTTCATACAGCAATGGATAATATTTTTAAAAAAATAGACTAAACAGCAAATTTTCAACGATGGAATTTTTGCAAAAATATGAAGGGTTCTTACATATTATACCGTCAACCACTTTCGCCGAAAGAAAAGACATTGTCGATTTAAAAAATGTCGTCAAATGCTATTATTATTATGTTGAACATTTGTGGGAATGGTTTTCCACGACCGGTTACATATCTTGGCATTTGGTAACTTTTTTTTAATTTGACGAAATTGGTTGACGGTAATAAGTACCCCATGAGCCCATCCAGTACAATGGTTAGTAACGGTGTCTGCTGTACCGCAGGACCTGCGTTCGTATCCCGGGGAAGGCATGGATGTTTGTAAATGTATAGGGCCTGGGTGGTATGGAGACATTCTGGATATTCGTCGAGCCGTTAGTCCTCTCGTGCGGTTGGGGGAAGATCCCTGATCAACCCCCTCCCAGGGTGCTCTCCTTCAAAATTAGGTTGGAACCAACCGTGCCAAATCGTTACGTCACATGCATGGTGTTCAAAACTACGGCTAACGACAGGCGTAAGAAATTAGCACCTTGCCACGATAAATTTGATGGGCCTCGATCTGGTACTGCCGATCAGGTGACATTAGCAACAGCAGCAACATATGAAGATATAAGTATTTCATAATATAAAAGAAAAAAGAACTTTTCTCGAGTAAATATATCATAAGTGGTGTGTGTCTTTATTGGGTGTGCGCTTTACATTTCTATATGTACTGCAACTATGGTAACATTTATTTTTCTTATTTGTTTTGCTTGTTTTGTTTTCACTTATAGAATGCAATATGGGGGCAGTAATACCACGTCTCAAACGATTGTTGTTTTGAACAGATGATCTAAATCTACTTTTTCTTAAATTTTGCCCTAACCTTATTCAATTCCTACTATTAGCTTACTCTCTCTATATAGTTATTTATATATTTATCTTGTTCAAATTTTCCATCGTTAATAAAATACTTTCTATTCATCCAATCAAGATCAAATAATTTTTTTAAGCTTGTAGTGGATAACACTTGATGTGAAAACAGTTTTTCAAATATTAATGCATTAGTTAAATTAAATTAATTACCGGTTTTCGACGTTGTAATAATCGAACTGTTAAAACAAAGACAAAAGTTTGCGTCGAAAACCTGTTTTTCAGCCTAATTTTGTTTACAATTTTCAAGAGTTGAAATTAAGCATAAAACAACATAATTTTTTTTAATTTTGCATTTTATTCATCTCATTTGAGTATAGCATAATGCATGAATTACTTACGAAGTTCTTAGTGACAACATATGAAGATTTAATATTATAAATGAGGTTAATGGAGTTGACTTTTAGCAACTTTTAATGACTAGTGGCAGCTGGAATGCTGAATGGGCAGTTTGTCCACTGTTTAACGAAGTGGCAGCAATGCCTTTTTGCCAATGCGATTTTCTGTAGACCATATTTTCGAAAGGCTACGCCAGAAAGCATTATGCAGGAAAGTTACGCGAATTTCTAAATTCCAATTTCAGATTCTCTTTCACCATCCCGAAATACACACCAGAAACGCTCTTTTCCCACTCCAAGACATTTAGGATACGCCTCTGTCACGGCCACCGTAATTGACGGTCGTACCGAATTATCCGACAAAGTTACGGCAATAATTTCTCGGATCGGATATCAGATTCGATTGCCCATCTTGAAATGTGCCACAGACAAAGTTTTCGTTTTCCACAACTTTTAAGGTAAGCCCCTGCCCCGGTGTGTCTAAAATACGGTCATCCGGCATTATCCGGCAAAATTACTGGTATTATTAAGAACCTATTCAAAATTCGGATTCCACGCCCCGAAATACTCCAGACATTCACTTTTCGTACATCTTGGTCTACAAAATCCGCTTCCGTAGAAAAACACGCTCATAGCGACATTTTGCGAATTTTCCCGTTTCCCGGAATCTTCACATTTCGGACAGTTAAAAATTTTGACGTCATTCACTGAAATAAAAACTATCCTATGTTTTAAGTTGGATGAAATGACACACAATACGCAAAATTATAATTAAAATCGGTTGGGTTGTTTTGGAGTTCATCGCGAACGAACACTGTGACACATAATTTTTACTTATATATGTATATATAATTCAGAAATACCCAATTAATTTCATTAATAGTTATATGAATAAAGCTATTCAAAATAGTAAGGACTAAAAATTATGAGATTGTTAATAGTTTATTACTGTAAACTTACATATTTCATAGTTATAGTTACCTCCATATTCTAATATTAGATAAAATTAATTATTTTATTCATATATACTCTAGTGTTACTAAAGTTATGGTAATTTGTAATTCTCTTATTAATTATTAATTTTTATTTTCATTCTTTTTAAACATTTGTTAAGTGCTACATTTCAGCCATTCTCATGATTTAAATCTGCATATTTGTCCAGAATCTGGCAATAACTTTTTTATTACACTCAGATTTAGCTCGGGCTCTACATTTTTAAGTGCAATTTTTAGGTAAGTTACCTCTATCTTGTAATGGATTTAGATATTCCTCTCCATTACTTTCAATAGGTTTTTGCTCAGTATTATTTACATAAAGGGGGAAGGTTGGCTGGCCAAAAAACATGTTCAACCCCACTTTTATATAAATTATTTTATATATTAGCTGTCCTAAGTCAGCAATGTTTATAATACTGCAGCATCCATTTTATAATTTTTAATCTCGATTGCTCATGTGTCCTTCATTGTGTGATTTTCCTGTCTTTGTGTTTTTCGAATGTGATTGTTGGATGTTATCTCTTGTTTATGGATAAGACTATATATATATTCAAATTTTCAATCGTAATAAAATACTTTCTATTCATCCATTCAAAGTAGGAATTGACTTAATTTTTTTTTATATTACTTGTGTTTTTTTTTTAAGATCTATGTACTAAAAAAAAAAAAGCATGAACTGGGTCGTGGCTCAAAATTATTAGGTCCGTCACCAACAGAACCCTTCGAAGGACGACGTTTATCAGCTATTAATCAACCAATGAAAGATTGGGGGGGGCTTTTTCATAAAATCTTTTAAAAAAAAAAAAAAAAAAAAAAAGATTTTTCTTGCAGATAAACATGCAAGTATGTTACATTCGTGCGCTGTCTGCCAAATGACATTCAACACCTTTCGCCTTTTTCTTGCAAGTACAATGGATAGGGAAATAGCATGCAGTATTCCATGGCTGTTCTACATATATGTTTCATATTTTGACATATATTATATTTTAAAACTTTTGTTTGGGGGGCAGGAATTAAATTACTCGAATTTAAGCTGAATTATTTTTCTAGTGTTAATGCTACTGAAAATCGAGTGCAGCTTAGAATCGAAGGCAAAACATTTGTTGGATGGGGGAAATGAATTTCCGCCCCTTTCAAAAGGAAAAAATGCAACTGTCCATTCTGGCCACTTGTGACTTATCCATTTCGACAGTTCATCTCTAGTATTCAGTCTATCCTAAACATCGTTGTTTGCCCATATTTAGGATTTTTTTTTTTTGTGATTTCTTTTAAATCATCTAACCATCAAACATATTGGTAATAGCATCGAGACGAGTTCACTGTGACGCAAGTATGAAAAGGGAAGCAATTTTATGTGCAGAAAGAAAAAGGAAACAGCAGCCACTGAAAATTGGTCACAGGTGAAACAAATATACGCTGATGGTGTAATCAAAATAATATAACTTTTGCTTGTAAATGTCCAATAGTCCTTAATAGTTCTTTTACATTCTTCTGTAATGTATTCTTTAAAAAAAATGTTGCATAACAAATGCATTGGATGGCAGGGCAAACGACACCTTGTTGGAAAATGACGAGGTCGACACCCATTCCGAGATCAGCCGTGTCAATAGGAGTGACGAATGATTTTCGAAACATATAACGGTTAGAGTAATTATAGGTTCATGTATGTATTCGAAAATTTTTAATACTGGTAAAAATAAATCAATTACTAACTTCTGATTATTTCTCATTAATTTTTTTTATTTCTTAAGTATCGGATACGACGAATCTTAGACACAATTTTTTATTTTTCTCATAAACGTGTAGAGAATTGGGGGTGCGGCTTAGAATCGATGAAAACATTTTTTCACAAAAGCACTTTGAGGATTTGATGTGCGGCTTAGATTCGAGCAAAAACGGTAAATTAGGTTACTACTTGTAAGTTAATAAGAACCGAATATCAATGTTGGAAGATTCTTTTATTTGAAAAATGTTTTTTGTCACAGATTATTCTTCATTCAGTTCGATTTTAAAGGCGAAAATCTTCGTAAATTTTGTATCCGATAACAGGCATAATGTATCCTGCTGATCTTGTTAGAGTATTACTTTTTAAATAAGCTTTAAAAATCACAATTCCCTTGACTCTTTAACATTTACATTTTTATGAGTATGCTAAAGATTCCACGGGAAAGATTCCATCTGGAAATTTAAATCGTATAATTAAACGTGTTTTCAACTGTCAATAGAATTTTATCTTCCACATTTCAAAGGAAAAACGTAGTTACTTTTACTAGATAATTCTTAAATTACAAGGTCAGTCATTTTTTACCTACACCTTCTTATTTTTGCCATCAGCTCTGTAATAAATTTATTTTCAGAACAAATTCGACTCACTTTTATGATTCCCCATCCGTCTTCTACAGCTCTTTTTTAACATGCTTTTATTGGTTTCACCTGTATGTAATAAATCTTCGAACTCGATTTTTACCCATTTTAAAAGGTCAGAAGAATTCGAAATTTTGCACACTCGTCTAGGACCGATGACAATACAATAATTTAATAGTTTTGTTCCATTGTCCTGATCAAGATCACCAGGATTAACGATTTCACATTTCCTTATATAGCTACTAATTCCAGATCCAATTTCCAGATGTGGCGACTAATAGATTAAGTTACAACCCTAAAGTGAAAACACTCATACAATTACAACAAACAAACAAAATATGTTCTTTATACATATATGTATGTGAAAAAGGGAGCTTTGCTCTTACAGATTTCCTTCAGTTGGCTGATCCTACATTTTTCAAACCGGACCATATCATCGCACTTACAGGATGCCAATGGTTATTCCATATTCTAAAAGGATGACGCACTTAAGATGGATTCATCAATAAACAAATGATAGTTTAAAGAACTAAAAAAAAAGTTTTTGTGTAGATTGAACTAAAAAAAAGAAAAATAATTTATGTTTTTAAATAATTAAAAAATATATATAGCTTTTATAGTTAATCAAACTAAAAAGTAAAACAAAATAATTCTTAATATAGGAATAAAATGGTTAACGAGAAAATTAATATCATTGCAGTAAAAGTGTGGGGGGCTTGGTATTACATTTTATGAGCTAACTGTGCATTCCTGAATAGAACTAGCAAGAAATTATAACAACTGATATCGAGCACCCCACGCTTTTACCACAATGACAATTTTCTCGTTAATGATTTTATTCTTATATTAAGAATCATTTTTTACTTTTTAGTTCGATTAACTATAAAAACTTGTTTTTAGTTTTTTTCAACTATAATTTATAATTTTACGAATTTTTTGCACACCTGTTAAAAATTTTGATAGTCAGATTTCAGATATAATTTCAAGCATTATTGTTTCAAATAAGTAACAAATAATATACGAAACATTTTTTAAAAAAAGAAGAGTATGTGTGCTTATGACCACACAATAAAAGTGACAACTTCAAATTTTGTAATGTTATTTCAGGGATTAGTTAGGTGAATAAAAAAAAAAAAAAACAAGGGGATATTAGTATTGCCCTATGAAATTATTTATTCATATGCCTGTACTCCTTAAGTAATATTTTTTGCGAAGTATACAATCATATTTGTGAATTAATTGTATTCTAAAAAGGAAACAATAGGTTTATGGTAGCTGAAATAGGTTATAAATACTTTGGATTCAAAACTATTTAAGAAGAGTTGGAAACCTCTCTCTCTCTCTCTCTATACTGACAATGTTAAATTGGCTATTTTCGATATACCTTTCTCAAATTCTGTTATATATACATGCTTGAAATTTTTCGTACAATTAAAGTACACCTCTCTTATTATACTGAAATGATCTCTTAGCTAATTTTGAATTTTTTAATAAATTATGAAATATTTTATCAAACATTGCGAAATTCGACTCATTTTTCACTTAAAAAATTTGTAAAAAATAAATTTTTGAGTTTTTTACAAAAAGATCATTTCAGTATATATTAGACATCATTATAAATAATTCATAAAAAAATTTACATACCTGTGAACAGTAGTTTCTCAGAAAAGGTACATCGCACATTAAAATTTACATTTTGAGATAAATTGATTTTAATGTATACAGTGAGACTTCTAATCGGCTAGGAAATAAAAAAAATAAAAGACTCAATTTACAATACATGTTTTGGTTTATATCAGACGTTCAACTTTTTTAAGCAAAAACGAAGTGCTTTGTACTTTGTTTACATTTTTCGCCATTAAAATGGACTTGTCCCAGATTCAACGATTATTTAAAAATAGCTTTTAAGGGCTTCTAAATACCCTAGAGGTTTAAGTAAGGTATTTTTAGAAAGGTTAAAATCTGTGCAATTTGAAAATGTAAAAATCTCAAATTGTAAAAAGAAAAAAATAAGATTTTAGCTTTCCAACACCCCTTAAATATCTTTAAAAAAAACACCGTCAAGCGCTGTTCCGTATTTCCTCGTGCTTTCATTTGGATCATTTGTCATAATTAAATTGAATTATGATTTTAAAAAATCTACTAAAGCTTTGATTTGTCTTTTGAAAAATCTATATTAAAATCCCCATTTAAAATAATAGGCAATTTGTTCAGAAGAATTGATCCGGCTTTAGCGTAGGCAACTAAATTTTTGTGAATGAATTCGATAGTTTTCTCTACACTTTTATTTGGTGAAATATAAATAGTAACCATTAGAATTATTTGTCCATTTTCTGCTCTACATTTCACTGCACCAATTTCTCCGATACATGACTCATTAAACCAAAATTATTCAGTATTATTGTAACAAGTAATCTTGTTACCATTCAGTAGTATGGTTACCATTGTTACGAGCGTTACAAACCCGAGCGTTACAATGATCGGCTTTTTAAAACACATTATTCAAGTTCACTCACCAACAAAACGCGCCTAAAGAAGTTATCACTTCAAAAATGGATTAAGAATGAAAGAGTTGTATCTAAAATCAAACTTTTTTTTGTTCTTAATTCAGCATAATATAATTTTGAAACCGCTGTTTTAATATCTGTATATTGAGAGTTCCAAGCAGCAGAAGAGACCTCTAGCGACTGCCCGACTTTAGTACGGTCCAAGTGAGGGATAAATACGGTCGTTATGAAAAATCGTACCTTTTCTTTGCCCCTAATTTTTGTTGTGATATTTGTTCTGGTCACAGTGACTTAGTGGTCATGATCACGGGGCCAGCATGTCATGAGTTCGAGTCCTGGTGCCACAAGATTCATCGTACAGAGGGGATGATGCACATTAAAATCTGTCGAGGCTCAGAGTCCGCACATTCACGTAGTGTAGAAATTTGTAGAGGGGGTATCAGCTCCGGTGTCGTCTTCGTCACTTAACGATGGCTCAAAATTACGAGGTCCGCCACCAATATAGCCTCGTGTTACTTCCTAGTGACATTAACGAACACTCTCTCATTCATTCATAATATTTGTTGTCCGTGTGCATCTTAAGCTAAAGTATAATAATTGTTACATTAAAGAGTAACTTCATTTAATGCAACCTCAAAATTACCATATTTAGTTTAATCATTAAGCCGGCGGAGTGGCGTGGTTGGTTTGGTTTGTAGCTGGCCTAAGGTATCCAACCTGTCATGAGTTCGATCCCAGTACCACTAAAGAGGTTGCGAGGTTCGTCCTCCCGGTTAGAGAGGGGGGTGCCAAGTCGGTGGATTTTCATGATGCAGAAAATCGATAGTGGCCATGTCGTATGATTATACGACATGTAAAAGATCCCTAGAGTGTCTGTTTGGCTTGGGTGCTCTAGGCAAAATTAAATCCTCGCACAGGTTCGCATAACCAGAGTTCAGGTGCCTCCCTGTGGGGAGGAAACTGGACGTCAAAATTACTTGCGACGATCGGTATCCGTCTATAGGGGGTCGCACTAAAAAGAGATACCAGCTTCCGGGAAATGTACTAGGTCTGCAATGGTAAAACACCCATTGCAGCTTGTTATTCTTAATATTTAAAACATTTTATTGATTTGCTTGCTATCCACTTAAGCAAAATTTTCTGAAAATGAAGAATTTTTCAAAACTTCCACTGTATCTTAAAAAATTTTAAATGTAGAAAATCTGTTTATGCACCAAAACCTCAGAAGTTTTCAAAAGAAAAGGTGGGCTTTTATCTTTAACGCGTAAAGTATATTAATTAGATTTCCAATGAACGCTTTTGTGAAACCGATATACCGTTTTCTTGAGTCTAAGCCATCATCGATTTTACGCCGTACTTCCAATTCTCTACACATTTTGGAAATTTTTTTTAAAAAAAAGTTGTAAAGGGGTTCATTTATATCTAATACTTCAGAAGTGAAAAAATTTAATGAGAAATGATTACAAGTTACTAATTAATTTATTTTACCAGTATTAAAAACTTTCAGAAACATACATGGACCTATAATTACTCTAACCGTCAGTATCATATGTTTCGAAAATGATTCCTTAATACCATTGCCGCCAGTGGCGCACACAAGGGGGATGTCCTAGGGGTCTGGACTCCCCCCATAGCCCTTGATTTTTTTTCGAGTGGTTATAATCCTATGTATATATTACGTAAAATTTAATTATGTATTTGTTATTAATAATTAATTTTATTAATTAATGCTAATTGTTTATTCAAAAATTAATTTTGTATTGTTTTTGTTCCCGGAAATTGACAAAATCAAAAGAATATGTTGGGCGGCGTACTGGAACATGATACCAAAATGGTGGACTTTCGACTTTGGACACCCCCTCCTTGAAAAATTTTTGCGTGCGCTACTGATTGTCGAAGCTGATTTCGGAATTGGTGCCGGAGTCGCCATTTTTCCCGGACGGTGTCGTCATTTGTTGTGTAACATTTTTTTAAAGAGAATTATTAAAGACTGTTGAACACTTACAAGCAAAACTTATATGATTTTGTTTACGCTATTGAAGTACATTTGTTTCATGCGTGTCAATTATTCAATGGCTGCTGCTCTGTTTCCGTTTTTTTCTTATAAATGTGCCTTCTTTTTCATACTTGCATCATAGTGAACTCGTCTGGATGGTACTACCGATATCTTTGATGTTTAGGTGATTAATAGAAAGCTTATGCAAAACAATTTCCTAAATACGAGCAAACAATGATGTTTACGATAGACTGGATACTGGAGATAAACAACGGAATGGGATAAGTCAACGATGCAAGTGGCTAGAATGGACGGCTACATTTTTCCTTTTGAAAGGGTGGAAATTCAATTTCCCCCCTCCCACAAACGTTTGGCCTTCGATTATTATAAGCCGTAAGCTGTATAAGCTGTAAAACTAATGCGGCTTAGGTACGAGTAAATACGTTATATTAACACACAAATCTGCAACACCATCTTTTCCTGTAGAATCAGTTAGTCTTGTAAAACGAACCTCCCTTTCTTATTTAAATTTCCTGATTGCGTCATTTCTTTGATAGTCGTGGGACCCACGAATCATTGCAAATTTATTGAAGTAACCCATGGATCATTGTGGATTTACTGATACAGCCCTCGAGCGCTTTAAAGGTTGAAGATCCCTACTCTACAGTTTCCACGAGTAATCTATCAAAAATAATAAAACAAGTCGCCCATCCGGTATAGTGGTTAGCGACGCTGACTGCTGTGCCGTTGGGACTGGGTTCGAATCCCGGAGAAGACATGGATGTTTATAAATGTATAGTGCCTTCACGGCATGGGGGTACTTTAAATAGCCGTTGAGCCGCACGTCTTCTCGTTAGGTTGGTGGAAGGGGAAGAGGTGGGAGGCCCTGACCCCCCAGGATATTCTCTCTCAAAATTGGGATGAAACCGAGCTAAATCGTTCTGTCACCTGCATGATGCTCAAAGCTATGGCTAACGACAGGCTTAGCCCTTTGCCAATAGGAATTTCGTGGGCCTTGGTCTGGTCTTTGCCGATCAGGTGACATTAGTAACAACAACATAATCCAAATTTTTACGAGAGTAGATAATTATTATCTCTCTATACCAGTGTTTCTCAAACTTTTAATATCCAATATTCAATCATAATTTTCATCGCACCCCCTCCATACAATAACAATGTTTTAAATTCAATAATACTATATTTTGACAATAAAGCGGCAATACGACTTTAACCTCTCAAGCGCCACCGGCGTAGAAAAACGTTTGATTCTGCCAAAGCGTTCATTGTCCCGGACGTACATTTTCGTCTTTGCGAAGTACTATCTTTTCTGTGCACTGCTATCCATAAAATTATTCGGAAGGCTTTAGAATGCAGTAAGAGGACCTTGACAGTGTTTGCGAAGCATTTACTTATTTCTGAGGTTTTTGTGTATTCCTTATCTTTCCCCCTCCCAACCTCAATACATCCCCTACGCACACCTGCGTGTCATTGGGGAGCAAATCGCATAACTTTTAATTTGGCAGTTACGTGATTAATCAAAAAACCGTACAAATTTACAAGATATGTGTTAATTTTTGTGCATAATTTTATATATGACAAGCCCATGGGGCTCACTGGTAATTATTGAACTGGTTCTTAACTTTGTATTTTATAATTAATTTAACAATACTTTGTGCAACGCTGATATATTTATAAGTGTGTTATATTAGTGTAAATATGTATTTTATTTACTATACAAGAATGTATCTTGTTTGTTTACTTTCAGTAAATTAATAATATTTTAAAATCTTTTGATTTCAACTTTTCAACATGCTCTCGCCCGCCTTGTAGAGTTATTATGGTCCTTTAGGGGTGGGGGCGCCCCACAATTTGAGAAACTCTGCTCTATACAAGTGTTAGATTTTTCTGCGGCAGAAAAAAACCAAAATAAACTCCCCCTCCCCCATTTTTACTTTTGATAAATATCCAGTGCAGTACGTGCAAAGCCATAAATCATGCATTTAAGGCTCATAAATGCACTTTTTGCAATATCAGAATGAATTCGCAATTTGTTGTGAAATAACACAAAAGGATTCCTTGAAGATACGATCTCCAGTAATTGATATCCTCTAAATTTTACCCTTTCTCTCCCCATATATTTGACGTGGTCATTTCAGGGTCACGTGGAATCGTCGTCCGGCTAATGACAGACGATAAAGGAAAAAGTTAAGGATAACATTAACTCATAATCACAAAAAATACCCATTGGGTCGTCTCGTATAGTGAGCATGAAATTCGATTCATTCTATTTTTCGAAGCAGAATATTGATAGCAAACCCAAGTTTTACATTTTATTTACTTCTCACACCACTTTCTTCAAGACTCACTTGTTTGCTAAAGTTACCAAGTATTGCGTATTTGGATGGTAAGTTTTAACTGCTTCTAATGTTCTATTTCGAACGTTTTAGTGATTTTAAATCAAAAGGATTTCTTACCGTCATAAAATTCAGACAGATAATATTTTTTAGTTTCGGAACAATTTTTTATTATTCGTGGGTCAATTGACATTTTGAACGCTCTAAATAAATAAATATAAATAGTAAAACTCTCTTTGAACATTTTCTGTAAATGCTGGATAACTTTAAGCAAGAAATGTATAACATTCCATCAGTTGCTTTTTTTTTAAAAAAAAGCTTTTAATGAAAAAAGTACTACATATTTTTTACTGGATAATAATACCTTTTAAAATACAAGTGTTAACGTTAAGAGTTTATCAGAAATGCCAATAAGTGAATTATTATAGTTTATAATTAATTTATTAGTATTACGGCTGTCTTCGGTTAATGTTAAAGAATAGGACCAGAATTTGGTACATTTTTTTCAGATATAAAAGAAATGAAACGTTAATATGTGTGTGTGATATTCTGGCTTCACTATCCTTTAGAGAGCAGAATTTTTTTTATTATACTTCCCGTTTTTAACTGAGTTTATTCATTTTTTCTGGTATAAAATGTGTTTCGCGCTTTATCTTCTATACTATAATGTTAAATGGGAGTATTATAACAAAAAAGAAAGTATTCATGGAATATTTTGGCATTTTTAAAAACACTATATTGTTAACAGAGGTATGAGTTTGAGGCATTTTTTCTGTCTGAAAATGTGCTTCGCGTTTAGTTCAAGCTCTCGTACTTTTACCCAAGACAACCTTAAGGTTTATTACTAATTGTTTTTTTTTATATATTTTATGTTAAATCAATTAAGTAAAATCTATTTTAACCCTTTTAGACTAAGAGAAACATTTTCCCCAATTTTAAAAGTGGTGATTGTCGTATTTAATTATAAGCGTATCTATATTTTTTTTATATAGAATGCCAAAATAACTTATTACGAACTTAATTACGTAAATGGGAATGTTTAGAAAATAAAAAACTGCGAAATCAATTGGCGCCAATGATAAAACATTCATGGGCTATTATTTCAGTTTATTGTGTCGTGTAATAATATATTACTGTGTTTTTCTCACTTGTTTTATATTATTAACTATAATCTTGTGTAATTATAAAGCACATTTGAACAAATGAAAACCAATCCTTGATAAAACCACGCATTGAACCTAAAAAGAAAAAAAATCTGTACATTGTGTATTTTTTTTTATGATTTTAATTTATTTTACATCTAAGCAAACTAAAATAAACTGTTACATACTAATATTTATTCTTAACAGCCTTATGGTCCTGTAAGGGCTAAAATTCAAGTGTTAATGTTAAGAGTCAATCAGAACCAGGATTTCGAACTGGAACTGAACCGAAAACCGGAAAAACCCGTTATTTTGTTCGGAACGAAAACCAGAACTGAACAGAAAAAAAATCAGCTTATTTCGGTTCGATATATCTTCAGTCATTTTGTCACTGTAACCAACTTATCAATATTTTCTAATTTAACGTCAACCATAAAATTATCGTTTCATGTACATTACTTCTCGATTCCCTGTTTTTAATGTTCGCTAGTTCTTTTTTGTTTCAGTTTCTCATAAAACTACTTGAAGAAGATAGATTTAATTCAATTGATTGAACTAGTAGATGATTTTTAGGAAAAAATTAAAAAATTTCTAAATTTTGATAAAAAAATTTTTTTTGTGTATGGTAGAATTATATTTTTACTGCAAATACGAATATACATAAAATAAAATTATTCATTCAAACCTGAACAGAAAACCATTATATTTGGAGGAAAGAAAACCAGAACAGAAAACCATTATATTTGGCGGAAAGAAAACCAGAACAGAACCTATATATATATTTTAGTGGAACCGGAATGAAAAAAGTTAAGGTTTGAAGCCACGATTCAAAATTTCATTACTAATAAAATACAAGCAATTACGAATTATATATATATATATGAAGAATTAAATCAATTACCTAAGTTAAATTTATTTCAATTCGAAATGTGCTTGATATATTTGCTACATATAATTACCGAAAGATTAAAAGTGGCCACGGAAATCTATTGGTCATGGTCATGAGTTCGAGCCCTGGTGCCACTGAAGATCTGCCATGTTAAGGGGCTGATTTCCATTAAATCTGTTGTGGCTCAAAGCCCTTCCATTGGGGGGTTGTAGTTTGGTGAAGGGTGTGCCAGAACTTGGGTGTTGTCCTCGACTATGGTTCAGAATTGCGAGATCCGTGGCCAATAGCCCTCGTATTTTATGTTGAGATGTAAACGAAAACACTCGTTCATTCACTCTATGTAGGAAAGATCCATCCAGTTCCACAGGTTGGATAGCGCCGACACCTTATTTTTTTGCTAAATTCGGCTAACCGATTGTCAAAAGAGCATTTGTTATGTTGGGTGCGAGAACAGCCATCTGATTTGAAAAATCGCAAATTTACATCAGAGATGTGCTTTGACCCTTTATCTACCGACGGTACTTACAAGTACCACTCACTTAAAAATTACATAGAATAACCATTTTTACGAATACTTTGACGATACTTAGCAGAAATATTCTTTTAATTCCACTCTTCTAAGATATATGGCAGCACGGGTTCTATGATGAGTATTTTTGTGGGGAAGGCGAATAGTTTTTTAACAGAAATCGCGTTTTCAGCTGACGGCGTTTTCAGTGGATAGCGAAGATTGTCATTTTTGTTCCTAAAAATGGTTAATATCAAAAGGTTTGTGTCTTTTATTTTTTTTCTTTATGTTAATGATGACTTTAGAAAACGATTTGACTATTTATTTTAAGTAAACAGTATATGTAATGAATTTTACAGTTGAATATCTTTAATTAACTCTAACAGATTAAATTTCCCAAAGTTAAGTATTTTGTTTAGGTATATCCCTTAGTTTTTTTTCAATGTAGTGATTCAAAAAAAATATTGCACGAAAAAAACTGCAGTAAATCATAATGCGGTAGATAAAGTGCTAAGGTATCCGACTACATATGGCAACTTTTTTTAAAACAATGGAGATACGGGGATTTTTTTAGGTTCTTAGAAATATTTAGCACATTTTAAGAAAGTATGCTAAAATTAAAAGAAAATGAAAATGTTATTACTAAAATGGGAAAAACAGATAAAAATTTACAAAAAATTACATGAACGTGACCCATTCTATACAAAAAGTTTAGGAACAAATTTTCGATTTTTCAATTTTGTTACTTTGCTATTCATTTTTGAAATGACCTTCAGGATAAGAGTTATTTTAATTTTTACAAAAACTAGAGCAATTTATCTTAGCTATTATAAGAAATTGCTTAAAAAATATATAGTGATTCTACTCACCTTAGAAACAGTAAATTTTGTAATAAAAAGTAATTGATAAAAATCTGAAGGTTAAAACACTTCTACTATTATACAGAACACACACAAAAAATTTCAGTTAATTATTTTCAAAACTTTTTGATCAATCACTGTCGCCGTTTGAACATTTTTTTAAAAAAAAAAACACTTTTCGATAAAACGAATGTTAAAGTATGGCATTTTGCTTAAAATAGTGGCATCTGCCTTTACTAAAACACTTGCAGTTTTTGTTCTGGAGAAGGGGAAATAATAAACACTTGGTATTAAGCTAATAAGATGGCCTACAAAATAAAATCATAAAAAAAAAATTGGCAATTTTCGGCAAAATTCACAATTTTAGGGTAGTCGGATACCTTAGTATTCTTTCAATCACACTATTGTCCAGTATTATTGATTTCTGGAAATTTAGATTGTATCAGATCACAATTATGTTTACGGGAAGAACTGACAGTTTTAAAAAAATTAGATACTTTTTAGCTATTTTAAAAATAGCATTGAATCTACTTAATGTGAAGCGTATAAAGTGTGTCTTATCAGTTGCTGGGAGTGTAAAGGTCATTCACACTCTAAATGTGCTCTCAGATTTTAGATATAAGATTTCTCGTTTAGCACAGAGGTGAACGATAAGAAGAAAAATGGGTCTATCTTTTAAGATCATGACAAACAGTGGAATATTTACCCCTCTTAAGAGTGGGTACCATGGAACAAAGAATATAATACCGGTCTTTGAATCAGTTTTCAAAGCGAAAAGAAAAAAAATCCCGAAAGATTTTTTTTCTCCCTTTACAAGTGGGATTTTTTTGGTAAGAGATGATTAAAAAAATATAACAGAAAAAAATGTTGAAATAATTTTTTTAAACACTTGATCATTGAGGCTTGTTTTAACGAGGAAAGTTCTACGATGAAAGAAGTTTGAATAAGTTTGAAATCTGAATATTTAATAAAGTATTCTTCAACTTGAATATTTTTCGGGAACTACATTTTTACTTATTTATTTAGAGACACTTTTAAAGTTATATTAGTCTAAAGCCTGCGGCTCAACGAGCCTTTTTAAGTGGCCCGGTCAAGGCCCACTGCCCTGAGAAATTTACTTATTTAAGAACATTGTATTAAAAATTTGGTGGGAAATTCTTTGTCAAGAAATCAGATATATCAATTTTGCTTTTTGCTGTTGTTGTCGCACGGGTATGAATTGATATTCTTTTTCTATTTGGAACGGTTACGGTTAGTGATATCAGACAACAGTGGAATAGCGACAATTTTAAGGGTGGAACGAATTTTTAACTATCTTTCATATCTTGGAAGCGAAAAATATTCTAAGAAAATATATCGTTTCAAGACGATTGGGAGTATTTTGTAGTGAAAAACAAACATGGATCGGTAACTGTTTGATTTGTCACGAAAGCGCTTATTTAAAAAATACCAATAACAAGAATCATTCAATGTTCAATGACATTTTTCTTCGTAGATCCCTTTCAATAGGTGATAAATAGGCTTTTTTGAATAATCTTTGCAACAGCAACAATGTGTTTTGTCAGTGGTAATATCACTGCGGTAACAAAGACATCCTATGAAGTTTGTTATATTATTGGTAATCATATGAGACCGTTTACTGATGCAGAAACTGTGAAAGGAGTGTTTCTTAAATGCTTCTAGTTTAGTGTTCGTGACAAAAGTAAAAAATATAAGAAATAATAATTTAAAAAAAGCAAAACTGGAGAGTTATAATATTTTGACCAACGTTCCACATTTTAAATTTCCAATGTTAATTTGATCTTCAAGCATTTTTCGTCTACTCCATTTATCCTCATGTTGTGGCCCGCGTGAAATAACTAGCATATGTATGCGGCCCGCAGGAAGTAGCTGACATATGTATGCGGCCAAGCAGAAAAAACGGTTGAGTACTCCTGGTCTAAAGTAAAAAAAAAAAAAAAAAAGACATACTTTTTTTTTTCTTTTTTGTTACTCTGCCAATAAGTTATTTGTTCTCCGAAACTATCGGTCCTATTTCATTCATTTTTAAATCCTTGCAAAATAATTTATCTAAAATTAATGCAATGAAAATTGTTTGACACGAAGCTGAGAAGACAAATATTTTTTCGTGTTAAGAGAACATTGAGGGAAAAAAAACTCCGCTGTATTTAACAAAATTAAGTTTATTAGAGCACACATTTTATTTACATAGATATGTATAAATGCATGTCTTTAATAAAAATCAATTAAAAAGAACCGTTAACAAGATCTTGATGAAATTTAATACAAAATTTTCATGCTTTTCGCAAAACAAAACATTTATTGAGTTTTTGGAAAATGATCCGATGTGTGTGTGTGTGTTTTTGCATTGTTTTCTTTTAGTCTCAAATTGTCTCACAAATTATTCGATGCCGTCAATTTTGTTCATTTCTCCAATGGAATGTGCGTCTAAATTCCTGCGCATACTTTTTTTTTCTCATGTTCCTCATTTTTTCGGATGCTTTTGGGTGGCGTTTGCAAGTGTGGAGAATGAAAGTAGTTTAGATAAACAAATTGGCCCATGTTACAAGCTTTTCCGAGGGCACTTCAAAGCCAAATTAGCCTCCTTTCTACGAAACATGTGAAACCACCTCTTTCATTTCACACCTCTCTTAAATCTCGCCTGCGTGGCTAGTGATTTCCGTATTTTCTTCACTTCCAAAACGGAAGTCTTTTTTCGAGTTACGAGGAGGGGAAATGCATGAAAATACATGGTAGTTTGTCAGGACCGTTTTATTTCGTGTTAACAGATATTTCGTTTTAAGTGTGCGCGTTAAACGAATTTCACTGTAGTATTGTAAAACTACCACAGCCAATACCAGAAGTATTTTAGATAAGTATAGAATTACATCAACAAATTATCTTTTAGAAATTCCTTATACTTTTGACAAATGCGATAGATATTTACTGGAAATTCTTCGAAAATTGACAGAATAATTACTGCAATGAATCACAAATTTTTAATCTTTTTTTAAAAAACTGATCAAGCATTATTTTTTAAAAAATAATTGAAACACTTATTTAATGCTGGTATATTTTCCATCTCAGTAGACAGCTCTTTGTTTATAATAAGTTACTGAATCGAAAGTAAATTCTAAGAAAGGAATTTTATTTTATTTCAAATATAAAATCCCCATCTCCTTCTTGATTCAGTAAAAAAAAAAAAAAAAAAAAAAACTAAAAGAGGAAGAGAGAGCTCTCATAAAGAAGTTTGCTTAAGGAAAAATTAAAATTGCTATTTTTATGTAGATTTACTAATTTAGGAAAATGCGTGCTGCCATCTGTTAGGTATTTTTGTAACTAGTTTCCAATTTGCGAATGTTTTCCAAGAAGATAATTACCAATGGGCTAAATTCATGCCACATCATAGTCACATGATAATGACAAATAAGAGTTTCTATCCAATCAGTTCAAAAACATGTGACGTCATAATCCTACCATGAATGCAATCATGCGTTTCCAACTAATGAGTTCAAGCCTTTCACTGTTGCCAACTTTTACTCTTTGTTAGAAACTTTATTTTAAAAAACACATATTTCTCACCAACAATAACGCACATAGGAATAAAAAATGCATTTTATTTGAAATTACCTGCAAAAAATATAAGATTAAAAATTTTTTTTTTTAAATCTCTGTTGAGAGAGAAATATCTTTTTTTATAACATTTGAACATCTTTATCCAATCATGAAATTGGAAATTTTACCGAAGTTTTACAATTAGAAGAGCAAGTACAAGTTAGTTTAATGTTGCTTTGAATTCAATAGAAAACACATGTATGCCTTTATCATGTTTGTATTTATCAAAAGTAACAAATTCAATTCTCGATTTCTCTAAAAGAAACATAATTCAGAAAATGAGTCTGCACGAAAAACTCAATTGGTCCTTAAAGAAAGTATTTAGGGTAAGAGTTTAGAAAAGTTACTTGTAGAGGACTTGGTTAAAGAAGAATTTATAAAATCAATTAGAAATTTAGAGGGAGATATTATCTCGCATACAGGTTTAATGTAGCAAGTTTATATCCAATCAAATATTATCGAAAAGAGATTATTTTTAAAGAATTAAATGAGCGAAAAAAAATATTTGCTGCTCTCAAATTAACGAAAAGGACCGAGATAACTTGATCGCAGAGTACTATTTTTATTGATGTAATAAGCTAATTTTTTTTAGTAGTAAATAGTTTTTATTTATTTTTGGTAGTGTTGTGCGTAAAAAAATTAGGCATTCTCAACAGCTTTCGAAATTATCACAGCAGGATAAAATTAATGTGAATATTAATGGCTCAAAGATAATTAACTTGTGATGCTAATGGGTTAATTAATTTAACTAACATAGTTAACTAGCTTATTTTGAGAATTTTCTCAATACAGGGTGATTTTCAGATACAATACAGACTTTTCTTTTTTTTTATCAAAAAAAAAAAAGCTTTTACTTGAAATTTCGTAATATTCTGTTTTTATGGGGGTATAATTGTTCAACAATCCCCCTTTTTATTTTTTAATAAAATGAATTCATTCAGCCTTTATAATTTTAATCACTGAACACAAAACCACTCTTAAAATTCTCTCCTGAATCAGAATTTTCAATGTATATAATTTTTATAGGGGATGTTATAACTGCAATTGGCATGAAAATAAGTAAAGGTAAAGAAATAAAATAGACCCTGTCGTTCTTGATAAAACTTTTGATAGTTAAAAATAAATTTGGATATTTAGATAAAAACATGTAGAGATGCCTCAAAGTTGTGCTATTAGTAATGAAATATCACCATCAATCTTTTTTGCTTATGCAGTCATAAAGAAATGAAATTGTTCCATGTAGCGACAATATAAGGATTTTATAAAGTACCCATTACAAATACGAATAGAAGGAATGGCCTCTACGATCAGAGCTGTCACCTGACACAAAAAACGCTTTGTACTAACTCTTAGTGTACTCTACCAGCATTATCTTAATAACGTTGTGACGGGGTTTTATCGCTATTTCTTCTATTAATCCTCTTGGGATTTCTTTGGGACCAGAATGGCAATTCTTTCCAAACAACCCAGGAAGAGAGAGTGGTTATGCAGATTAGGAATCGTATGTTGGAACGTTAGTATTCGTGTGGAGCACTAAGTATCGCTAAGTAAAGCTAAGTGAAGAGAGGAAAAGCTCTAGTTCTAGGAGAAAGGCTCTAAATGTATTCGAAGAGTTCTATGGGTCGGTCTAATAGTGCCAGAGAAGCTGAGTAATAAGTAGGTCCAAGACCAGAAGAGTATTCCCTTAGCCGGAGCAAGTTGGATTGAAGAATATAGTGATGATTTAAGAACCGTAGCTGTTCGCCAAGGAAATAGGGGTAAGACTGTTTGATTAAGCTTTAAGACTACAGCGGATTCTATTAAGTTAGGAAATAATCTATAAATATAGATTCAGTGGTTAATTGCGCCATTTGTCAGAATTACGGTTTGCGTCACATCACTCCTGATCATAAGCCTCCTAGTCTAGTGTTGTTTTATTGAATGTATATTAAGATCATAATAAACTAATTTTATTATGGCAGAGTTTAGTGGTCAACCCTTCATTCCCTCAAAAATAGGTTGCGCGGATGGTGACGAGATGATACCCCCAGTGCGCAGGGTATCACAACGTTGCAATGGAACTGGTACTTCGAAAACCCGTAAGCAAAAATAAATTAATCTTTCAATACTTTTACCAGATGCGCGTCCCGTCTAAGTAAGGAAAAAGCAAAACAGGAGGTATTTATAGATCCCCAGATAAGGAGCTTTTTGCGAGACAAACAATTTTAATCCAATCTCATCAGTGGCGTAACGGAGAACATTTGGCCCCCCTGCAAAGTCAGGTTTTGGGCCCCACGTTGAACTTTACAAAGGGTAGGCACTTGCGTCAGTCAGGCTTTGGGCCCCTTAGAACCCTGGGCCCCCCACGATGCGGGGTTTACGGGGATGTACGTTACGCCACTGAATCTCATTCCTGATAAGCTATGAAACTGGCATTATTTCAGAAATCTTTGTACACAATTTGTGAGCAATCTTCGTGCTCAAAATTACAGAGTCGTAGTGGTTGAACTTGCCTATCAGCGAGCGAGAAAATTTGATACAACACGCCACTAAATAATTTCCTGCATTCACATAATTACGTTTCTCATCGAATGGGTGCACTTTCATTGATAAAAAAGAAAAGAGAGATTCCATCAGGGCGTTTACGCAATGGAATTGTATTAACAAAAGAAGGTTGTCAGTTAATGTTAGAAGATTTCAGTTGGATGATCCAGAAAGATACATCGGATGTTCCGAACAAGCGACGGACACAAAGATTGCATGTGTAAAAAAGGGAAACCTGTGAACTTTTATTTGTACCATTGTATTTCCATAGAATTATGCGTGCAAAGTAAACTGTGAAATTATTCAGAAACCTGGACGGGGAAAAGTTTTAAGCGGCTTTTTTATGTTCAGCTACCTGAAAAGAGTCAATATTTTTACTTTTGTGAGCCTTTCACTGTTGAAGAATGTTATGTTAAATGAGTGTTCTTTGACACGTTATGACAAAATAAGAGTAGCTCAAAACTTTTTAAATGTGTAATGCGTTTATGCAATGAATAACTGTTTTATAATTTTTTAAATGTGAAAAAAGAAAATCGAAATAAGTAATAAGATTTTGCAAAAGCATGAATTATTACTTAGTTACGAAAGAAATTTAATTGTAACACACTAAAATTTTTAGATATTTGGATTTTCAAAGACTTTCTCATAATTTTGTTCCATGTTTGATATTTAACGAGACTATTACTTTTCAGTTTTTTAAACAATTCAAAATTGTAAATCCAATTAAATATTTAGTCTTCATTTAGTGTCCAGTTGGCAGTGGCATAACGTACACCCCCGCATCGTGAGGAGAACCAGAATTTTAGGGAGCCCAGAGCCTTATTGACTCCAAAATCAGTCTTGTAATCCAAAGCCTAACTTTGCAGGAGGGCTCTAATATTCTCCGTTACACCGCAGCCAATCGGGATGTATATTTTTAAAAAATATCGGACAATTTTTTTTTATGTTATTTTAAATGTCCGAGAAGAAATTAACTTAACATTAGAAGAGCTATTTTTGAACCCCACAATAAAGAGTTTCGAGAAATTGGATATTTTTGAACTAATTTTGAGGTAAAACATTCAAAGAAAAGACGCTATGAATTACGCTATTTTTTTTTATAGAATTAACCATGTTAGTTAATTAATCCTAAATATTATAAATTCCCACTAACAGTTTTAAATCCATCTGCATTCAGAAATGCCCCAGAAACTTACCTTAGTGATTGCCAAGTTTAAAATTCAAATCCATCGCTAAAAGACTTCGCGTTATTTTAAAACAGAAGGTAGAATTTCGAGAGAAAACAGCCTATTTATTAAAAAAGCAAGTTAATTAAGGTGTCAAAGAGCCAATTATGTGCATAGCATGCGCACTCGGGAAAAGAGACCTCAGGTAGCAGTCGCGATCAAGATCAGTGGGGTAACGTACAACCCCGCAACCTTCCCCATCGTGGGGGGCAAAGCCTAACTGACGTCAAGTACGGCCTGGGGCCCCTAACTTAACAGGGTGGCCCTAATATTCTCAGTTACGCCGCTGCTTATCAGTTCACTTTTTGAGTATCGAAGTACGTCAACTTTTTGAGTTGTAATGAATGGCCCGTGCCTTCCATTAGTATTAGAGGGTCAGAAGGAAGATTAGCCATAGTCAATGCAAACTTTATTTATTAACAATTCACAACAAAAACACAAATTCAATTACCCAAGTTAAGAAATGCATCAATTGTTAAATATTGGAGCAATAGCGAGGCAGACGAGATACTAGAAGAATTAACAATAAATCGGATCACTTACGTCCAGGCAATACACCTTCTAATTCAAATCTACCGGATATAATTTAACCATTAATTGACCAAATTTTCAATCTTAATATTAATAAAATTAGCTACGAAGTGCTCTCGCCTAGCTTCACGTTAATCAATCATTGCTATCTTTTAGCAGTCTATCCCAGTGATACTCAACCTGCGGCCCGCCAGCTTTTTCTGACTGACCCGGTCATAGCCCATTGCACCAAATTTTCAATCTTAATATTAATAAAATTAGCTACGAAGTGCTCGCCTAGCTTCACGTTAATCAATCATTGCTATCTTTTAGCAGTCTATCCCCAGTGATACTCAACCTGCGGCCCACCAGCCTTTTCTGACTGACCCGGTCATAGCCCATTGCACCAAATTTTCAATCTTAATATTAATAAAATTAGCTACGAAGTGCTCTCGCCTAGCTTCACGTTAATCAATCATTGCTATCTTTTAGCAGTCTATCCCAGTGATACTCAACCTGCGGCTTGCCAGCCTTTTCTGACTGACCCGGTCATAGCCCATTGCACCAAGTTTTCAATCCTAATATTAATAAAATTAGCTACGAAGTGCTCTCGCCTAGCTTCACGTTAATCAATCATTGCTATCTTTTAGCAGTCTAACCCAGTGATACTCAACCTGCGGCCCGCCAGCCTTTTCTGACTGACCCGGTCATAGCCCATTGCACCAAATTTCCAATCTTAATATTAATAAAATTAGCTACGAAGTGCTCTCGCCTAGCTTCACGTTAATCAATCATTGCTATCTTTTAGCAGTCTATCCCAGTGATACTCAACCTGCGGCCCGCCAGCCTTTTCTGACTGACCCCCGTCATAGCCCATTGCACCAAATTTTCAATCTTAATATTAATAAAATTAGCTACGAAGTGCTCTCGCCTAGCTTCACGTTAATCAATCATTGCTATCTTTTAGCAGTCTATCCCAGTGATACTCAACCTGCAGCCCGCCAGCCTTTTCTGACTGACCCGGTCATAGCCCATTGCACCAAATTTTCAATCTTAATATTAATAAAATTAGCTACGAAGTGCTCTCGCCTAGCTTCACGTTAATCAATCATTGCTATCTTTTAGCAGTCTAACCCAGTCATACTCAACCTGCGGCCCGCCAACTTTTCTGACTGACCCGGTCATAGCCCATTGCACCAAGTTTTCAATCTAATATTAATAAAATTAGCTACGAAGTGCTCTCGCCTAGCTTCACGTTAATCAATCATTGCTATCTTTTAGCAGTCTAACCCAGTGATACTCAACCTGCGGCCCGCCAGCCTTTTCTGACTGACCCGGTCATAGACCAAATTTTCAATCTTAATATTAATAAAATTAGCTACGAAGTGCTCTCGCCTAGCTTCACGTTAATCAATCATTACTATATTTTAGCAGTCTAACCCAGTGATACTCAACCTGCGGCCAGCCAGCCTTTTCTGACTGACGGTCATAGCCCATTGCACCAAAAATTTTCAATCTTAATATTAATAAAATTAGCTACGAAGTGCTCTCGCCTAGTTTCACGTTAATCAATCATTGCTATCTTTTAGCAGTCTATCCCAGTGATACTCAACCTGCGGCCCGCCAGCCTTTTCTGACGGCCGGTCATAGCCCATTGCACCAAATTTTCAATCTTAATATTAATAAAATTAGCTACGAAGTGCTCTCGCCTAGATTCACGTTAATCAATCATTGCTATCTTTAGCAGTCTAACCCAGTGATACTCAACCTGCGGCCCGCCAGCCTTTTCTGACTGAACCGGTCATAGCCCATTGCGCCAAATTTTCAATCTTAATATTAATAAAATTAGCTACGAAGTGCTCTCGCCTAGCTTCACGTTAATCAATCATTGCTATCTTTTAGCAGTCTATCCCAGTGATACTCAACCTGCATCCCGCCAGCCTTTTCTGACTGACCCGGTCAAACCCATTGCACCAAATTTTCAATCTTAATATTAATAAGGTTAGCTACGAAGTGCTCTCGCCTAGCTTCACGTTAATCAATCATTACTATATTTTAGCAGTCTAACCCAGTGATACTCAACCTGCGGCCCGCCAGCCTTTCTGACTGACCCGGTCATATTCCATTGCGCCAAATTTTCAATCTTAATATTAATAAAATTTAGCTACGAAGTGCTCTCGCCTAGCTTCACGTTAATCAATCATTGCTATCTTTTAGCAGTCTATCCCAGTGATACTCAACCTGCGGCCCGCCAGCCTTTTTTCTGACTGACCCGGTCATAGCCGATTGCGCAAATTTTCAATCTTAATATTAATAAAATTAGCTACGAAGTGCTCTCGCCTAGCTTCACGTTAATCAATCATTGCTATCTTTTAGCAGTCTATCCCAGTGATACTCAACCTGCGGCCCGCCAGCCTTTTCTGACTGACCCGGTCAAGCCCATTGCACCAAATTTTCAATCTTAATATTAATAAAATTAGCTACGAAGTGCTCTCGCCTAGCTTCACGTTAATCAATCATTACTATATTTTAGCAGTCTAACCCAGTGATACTCAACCTGCGGCCCGCCAGCCTTTTCTGACTGACCCCGTCATAGCCCATTGCACCAAATTTTCAATCCTAATATTAATAAAATTAGCTACGAAGTGCTCTCGCCTAGCTTCACGTTAATCAATCATTGCTATCTTTTAGCAGTCTAACCCAGTGATACTCAACCTGCGGCCCGCCAGCCTTTTTCTTTGACTGACCCGGTCATAGCCCATTGCACCAAATTTTCAATCTTAATATTAATAAAATTAGCTACGAAGTGCTCTCGCCTAGTTTCACGTTAATCAATCATTGCTATCTTTTAGCAGTCTAACCCAGTGATACTCAACCTGCGGCCCGCCAGCCTTTTCTGACTGACCCGGTCATAGCCCATTGCACCAAATTTTCAATCTTAATATTAATAAAATTAGCTACGAAGTGCTCTCGCCTAGTTTCACGTTAATCAATCATTGCTATCTTTTATCAGTCTAAACCCAGTGATACTCAACCTGCGGCCCGCAGCCTTTTCTGACTGACCCCGTCATGCAGCCCATTTGCACCAAATTTTCAATCTAATATTAATAAAATTAGCTACGAAGTGCTCTCGCCTAGCTTCACGTTAATCAATCATTACTATCTTTTAGCAGTCTAACCCAGTGATACTCAACCTGCGGCCAGCCAGCCTTTTCTGACTGACCCGGTCATAGCCCATTGCACCAAATTTTCAATCTTAATATTAATAAAATTAGCTACGAAGTGCTCTCGCCTAGCTTCACGTTAATCAATCATTACTATATTTTAGCAGTCTAACCCAGTGATACTCAACCTGCGCCCGCCAGCCTTTTCGACTGACCCGGTCATATTCCATTGCGCCAAATTTTCAATCTTAATATTAATAAAATTAGCTACGAAGTGCTCTCGCCCAGCTTCCACGTTAATCAATCATTGCTATCTTTTAGCAGTCTATCCCAGTACTCAACCTGCGGCCACCAGCCTTTTCTGACTGACCCGGTCATAGCCCATTGCACCAAATTTTCAATCTTAATATTAAAAAAATTACGAAGTGCTCTCGCCTAGCTTCACGTTAATCAATCATTGCTATCTTTTAGCAGTCTCATCCCAGTGATACTCAACCTGCGGCCCACCAGCCTTTTCTCACTGACCCGGTCATAGCCCATTGCACCAAATTTTCAATCTTAATATTAATAAAATTAGCTACGAAGTGCTCTCGCCTAGCTTCACGTTAATCAATCATTGCTATCTTTTAGCAGTCTATCCCAGTGATACTCAACCTGCGGCCCGCCAGCCTTTTCTGACTGACCCGGTCATAGCCCATTGCACCAAATTTTCAATCCTAATATTAATAAAATTAGCTACGAAGTGCTCTCGCCTAGCTTCACGTTAATCAATCATTGCTATCTTTTAGCAGTCTAACCAGTCATACTCAACCTGCGGCCCGCCAGCTTTTTTCTGACTGACCCGGTCATAGCCCATTGCACCAAGTTTTCAATCTAATATTAATAAAATTAGCTACGAAATGCTCTCCTAGCTTCACGTTAATCAATCATTGCTATTTTTAGCAGTCTATCCCAGTGATACTCAACCTGCGGCCCGCCAGCCTTTTTCTGACTGACCCGGTCATAGCCCATTGCACCAAATTTTCAATCTTAATATTAATAAAAAATTAGCTACGAAGTGCTCTCGCCTAGCTTCACGTTAATCAATCATTGCTATCTTTTAGCAGTCTAACCCAGTGATACTCAACCTGCGGCCCGCCAGCCTTTTCTGACTGACCCGGTCATAGCCCATTGCACCAAATTTCAATCTTAATATTAATAAAATTAGCTACGAAGTGCTCTCGCCTAGCTTCACGTTAATCAATCATTGCTATCTTTTAGCAGTCTATCCCAGTGATACTCAACCTGCGGCCCGCCAGCCTTTTCTGACTGACCCCGTCATAGCCCATTGCACCAAATTTTCAATCTTAATATTAATAAAATTAGCTACGAAGTGCTCTCGCCTAGCTTCACGTTAATCAATCATTGCTATCTTTTAGCAGTCTATCAAAGTGATACTCAACCTGCGGCCCGCCAGCCTTTTCTGACTGACCCGGTCATAGCCCATTGCACCAAATTTTCAATCTTAATATTAATAAAATTAGCTACGAAGTGCTCTCGCCTAGTTTCACGTTAATCAATCATTGCTATCTTTTAGCAGTCTAACCCAGTCATACTCAACCTGCGGCCCGCCAGCCTTTTCTGACTGACCCGGTCATAGCCCATTGCACCAAGTTTTCAATCTAATATTAATAAAATTAGCTACGAAGTGCTCTCGCCTAGCTTCACGTTAATCAATCATTGCTATCTTTTAGCAGTCAACCCAGTGATACTCAACCTGCGACCCGCCAGCTTTTCTGACTGACCCGGTCATAGCCCATTGCACCAAATTTTCAATCTTAATATTAATAAAAATTAGCTACGAAGTGTTCTCGCCCGTTAATCAATCATTGCTATCTTTTAGCAGTCTATCCCAGTGATACTCAACCTGCGGCCCGCCAGCCTTTTTGACTGACCCGGTCATAGCCGATTGCACCAAATTTTCAATCTTAATATTAATAAAATTAGCTACGAAGTGCTCTCGCCTAGTTTCACGTTAATCAATCATTGCTATCTTTTAGCAGTCTAAACCCAGTGATACTCAACCTGCGGCCCGCCAGCCTTTTCTGACTGACCCGGGTCATAGCCCATTGCGCCAAATTTTCAATCTTAATATTAATAAAATTAGCTACGAAGTGCTCTCGCCTAGCTTCACGTTAATCAATCATTGCTATCTTTTAGCAGTCTATCCCAGTGATACTCAACCTGCGTCCCGCCAGCCTTTTCTGACTGACCCCGTCAAGCCCATTGCACCAAATTTTCAATCTTAATATTAATAAAAATTAGCTACGAAGTGCTCTCGCCTAGCTTCACGTTAATCAATCATTACTATATTTTAGCAGTCTAACCCAGTGATACTCAACCTGCGGCCCGCCAGCCTTTTCTGACTGACCCGGTCATATTCCATTGCGCCAAATTTTCAATCTTAATATTAATAAAATTAGCTACGAAGTGCTCTCGCCTAGCTTCACGTTAATCAATCATTGCTATCTTTTAGCAGTCTATCCCAGTGATACTCAACCTGCGGCCCGCCAGCCTTTTCTGACTGACCCGGTCATAGCCGATTGCACCAAATTTTCAATCTTAATATTAATAAAATTAGCTACGAAGTGCTCTCGCTTCACGTTAATCAATCTATCTTTTACGTTAATCAATCATTGCTATCTTTTAGCAGTCTATCCCAGTGCACCAAATTTTCAATCTAAAAACCTGCGGCCCGCCTAGCCTTCACGTTAATGCCTGACTGACCCAGGTCATAGCCCATTGCACCAATAGCCCATTTTCAATCTAATATTAATAAAATTAGCTACGAAGTGCTTCTCGCCTAGTTTCACGTTAATCAATCATTGCTATCTTTTTTATCAGTCTAACCAAATGATACTCAACCTGCGGCCCGCCAGCCTTTTCTGACTGACGGTCATAGCCCATTGCACCAAATTTTCAATCTTAATATTAATAAAATTAGCTACGAAGTGCTCGCCTAGCTTCACGTTAATCAATCATTGCTATCTTTTAGCAGTCTAACCAAATGATACTTTAAACCTGCGGCCCGCCAGCCTTTTTCTGACTGACCCGGTCATAGCCCATTGCACCAAATTTTCAATCTTAATATTAATAAATTAGCTACGAAGTGCTCTCGCCTAGCTTCACGTTAATCAATCATTACTATATTTTAGCAGTCTAACCCAGTGATATCAACCTGCGGCCCTATTTTAGCAGCCCCCGTCATAGCCCATTGCACCAAATTTTCAATCCTAATATTAATAAAATTAGCTAAGTGCTCTCGCCTAGGTTAATCAATCATTGCTATCTTTTAGCAGTCTAACCCAGTGATGATACTCAACCTGCGGCCCGCCACCTGACGGTCATAGCCCATTGCACCAAATTTTCAATCTTAATATTAATAAAAATTAGCTACGAAGTGCTCTCGCCTAGCTTCACGTTAATCAATCATTACTATATTTTTAGCAGTCTAACCCAGTGGTATACTCCTAACCTGCGGCCAGCCAGCCTTTTCTGACTGACCCGGTCATAGCCCAACAAATTTTCAATCTTAATATTAATAAAATTAGCTACGAAGTGCTCGCTCTAGCTTCACGTTAATCAATCATTGTTACTTTTGATCCCAGTGATACTCAACTGCGGCCCCAGCTCTTTTTCTTAGACTGACCCGGTCATAGCCCATAGCACCACCAATTTTAATATTAATAAAAATTAGCTACGAAGTGCTCTCGCCCTAGTTTCACGTTAATCAATCATTGCTATCTTTTAGCGGTCTATCCCAGTGATTTCTACCTGCGGCCCGCCAGCCTTTTTCTGACGACCCGGTCATAGCCCATTGCGCAAATTTTCAATCTTAAATATTAATAAAATTAGCTACGAAGTGCTCTCGCCTAGTTTCACGTTAATCAATCATTGCTATCTTTTAGCAGTCTAACCCAGTGATACTCAACCTGGCCCGCCAGCTTTTTCTGATTGACCCGGTCATAGCCCATTGCACCAAATTTTCAATCTTAATATTAATAAAATTAGCTACGAATTGCTCTCGCCTAGCTTCACGTTAATCAATCATTGCTATCTTTTAGCAGTCTATCCCAGTGATACTCAACCTGCGTCCCGCCAGCCTTTTCTGACTGACCCGGTCAAGCCCATTGCACCAAATTTTCAATCTTAATATTAATAAAATTAGCTACGAAGTGCTCTCGCCTAGCTTCACGTTAATCAATCATTACTATATTTTAGCAGTCTAACCCAGTGATACTCAACCTGCGGCCCGCCAGCCTTTTCTGACTGACCCGGTCATATTCCATTGCGCCAAATTTTCAATCTTAATATTAATAAAAATTAGCTACGAAGTGCTCTCGCCTAGCTTCACGTTAATCAATCATTGCTATCTTTTAGCAGTCTATCCCAGTGATACTCAACCTGCGGCCCGCCAGCCTTTTCTGACTGACCCGGTCATAGCCCATTGCACCAAATTTTCAATCTTAATATTAATAAATTAGCTACAGAAGTGCTCTCGCTCTAGCTTCACGTTAATCAATCATTGCTATCTTTTAGCAGTCTATCCCAGTGATACTCAACCTGCGGCCCGCCAGCCTTTTCTGACTGACCCGGTCATAGCCCATTGCACGTAACAAATTTTCAATCTTGATATTAATAAAAATTAGTGCTACGAAGTGCTCTCGCCTAGCTTCACGTTAATCAATCATTGCTATCTTTCAGCAGTCTATCCCAGTGATACTCAACCTGCGTCCCGTCAGCCTTTTTCTGACTAACCCGGTCATAGCCCATTGCACCAAATTTTCAATCTTGATATTAATAAAATTAGCTACGAAGTGCTTCCTCGCCTAGCTTCACGTTAATCAATCATTGCTATCTTTTAGCAGTTCTATCCAGTGATACTCTCAACCTGCGGCCCGTCAGCCTTTTCTGACTGACCCGGTCAAGCCCATTGCACCAAATTTTCAATCTTAATATTAATAAAATTAGCTACGAAGTGCTCTCGCCTAGTTTCACGTTAATCAATCATTGCTATCTTTTAGCAGTC
>BMAU01016156.1:0-210970 GCA_019973935.1 Trichonephila clavipes
CACGCGTTGCTGTGGCTAAAGTTTTTGTTATATTACATTATAGTAAACAATCTAATTTGACTCCTTATTTGACTTTCTACTACTATAACCCTTTAGTACAATGAAATTATTTACGAACAAAGACGAAAATGTTGATGTTGGTATACAAATTCACTGGATTGAGATTTGAAGGGGAAGTACGTTGAACACAATTAATTAAAATGTTCTTACACTTGATATTAAGCAGAAATCAATAGGTACAAAAAAAAAATTTATCAGATTTATTATTTCTATTTATTTTATAACAAATATAAGTATAATACAGTATAATACAGTAAATAACATGTGACGCTTAAACTCATAAATGAGGTATGCAAGGCAGACAGTCTTAAACTTTTAAACATTAATATCTATTTTTTGAATTATAAATACTTTCAATTTCAATTTAATTTAACACCAATCGGTGCACAATGTTTTTGGTTAACCTGTCTTTAGCTAACACAAATAGATTCGACGGTTTCCCAACACGTGAACACGCAACATATAGTTGCCCATGAGAAAACATGGATTTTCCAAATCTAAACCACAAATGGACATTGTTTGACCTTGAGATTTATTTATAGACATGGCGAAAGCTAAACGAATTGGAAACTGTAGCCTTTTGAAGGGTATGGTAGAATCTGATGGTATCATCGGAATACGTGGCAGCAGGACCACTTTTCTTTTAAACTTCCCAGCCAAAATGGTTGCTTCAAGAATGTTTCCGGTGATCTTTTTGATGACCAAACGCGTACCGTTACATAATTGAGGTGGATTCAAATTACGGAGGAGAATAATAGGGGAACCAATCTTTAATCGAAGATTATGTGGTGGCATTCAGGGATATCTAATGAATTTAAAAATTCAATCGGAAAATTTACACTTTCATTTTCATCAACAACAGTATCGATTGATTTAAAAGACATCAGATCGCTTGGTAACAACTGTTGTATCTGGAAGTTAATTTCATCAACATCAACGTTTTTGGCTGCCAAAATCGCCCGTTGACTAAGCCATTCATGATTCAAATAATTATTCTGTATATCCGGGAAAATACTCTGAATCAATTCATTTTTATCCTGAACAACAGTGCAAAATTGTCTGGTAGTTTAATGCATTGCGTATTTAGTTGCAGTTCTATTTTACCGTTCCCAATATGTAGTAGTTGTTCGAAAATATTTGTGCTGATGGATCATTTTGCAATTGTACTCGCATATTTATGGTCAATCCAAGTGTTTCAACACTTCGCCATAAGAATGATTGTTTCAAACATGCATTAATCTCATCCGCGAAAGTAGAGCGAGGTATAACCGGTAAGGTCTGCCGGAAGTCACCAGACAAAAGTAAGATAGCACCACCGAAAAGTTTATTATTGCTGTTTAAATCTTGCATAGTTCTGTTTAATGCTTCAAGTGAATATTTGTGTGCCATTGTGCACTCATCCCAAATTATGATAGAACTCTTCCGCAACACTGCAGCTATTCCACTATTCTTTTTGATGTTACACATTGCATCTGGTTTATTATGAACGTCCAATGGCAGCTTGAATGTTGAATGTGCTGTTCGCCCACCATCCAGTAAAGTAGCCGCAATGCCTGACGATGCTACTGCTAATGCGATTTTTGTTGCGACCGTATTTTGGCAAAAGAATCAACGATATTAAAATGTCTTACCGGTTCCACCGGGTGCATCCAAGAAAAAAACCGCCTTGTTCAGCAGCAACAGCCAGCATAATCCGATCATAAATAATTTTTTGTTCTGCTGTCAGTAACGGTTCACTGTTCATGATAATTGTTGCTAAACTTCCATGGTCATATTGATTTTCTCGTTGTAAATCGGTATTGACTAAGTCGGTGGCTGGACGATTAGGTGATGGCATACCATAATGATTAAGTGGTAAATTTGAAATAAGAACACATAAATCCTCGATTAAGACCAATGCTTCATTGTACATCTCTGGTGTATAATCTATGTTTTGGGATTGATTTGTTTGTCTAATTCGGTGCAAGATGTCTTCTGTCATACAATTTTTATATTTTCCCCACAAAGTTTGTGCTTGCGAGGATAACATGTCGTCAAAATAATTGCAAACAACTGACGAATGTTATTCGGTGTTGATGTCAACGCAGCATCAGCAAGCGTTAAGTCCCAATGGTTATCGTCTTCTAGCAATTGCAGTTCACGACATGCATCCTGGTATGTATTGAATACTCGACCATTAACAGTTCGTAAAAAATTCAAAAGACGTTGGTCCGGGAACATTCACCAATAACAAACGTAAATAGAGCACTCACGTTGCTTTGGATGTACCGTGTAAAGTCTCCCCAATGTCTTAGCTTTTGAATATGCCTGTAATGGAAGGATGTGGTTTTCCTTGTTTCCGTGGCTCCCATTTTTACTGGATTTGTTCCATGTGAAATAACGTGGAACATCACCATACACCAATGTCTTCGCGAATTGGCCAAAACATCAGGTTTTTGACACAATGTAAAAAATTCAGTTAGAGTCGTTTTCGGAGCTTTCGAACGCTCTTTGGAGAACATTTTCTTCAGTGAAGTATACACGTTGACCGTTTTCAAGATGTATTGCCAGATGTTCGACAGCAGGATCTCTTTCGTGGATGGGAAAGCTGAGAATATACCAAATAGCTTCATTACTGCTAATGTATCTGCCCATTTGGTATCGTGCTATTTTCGTCATTTTTATTAATGTTTTGTACTTCAAATATGGCCAAATCACTGCCTTTGTTTACATAATTACAAATATACTTAATTGATTCAACAGAACTGCAAAGCTCAACATTGATATGAGCTTTGTAAGTTTTGAAAGTAGTGGTGAGTATGGTACCACCCACTCATTATCAAACTCAACTTGATTTGGAAAGTTCGGCAGTCGCATTGTAAATGTGTGGCCACCATTCTCAGTACTTCTGCGGCGATACTTTGGATAACCATCAATATCCGTGATCGTGTCATTCGTATGCGGCTTTGGGAAGTTTTTTTACATTTTCCATTTTCCATGCACGGTGACGTCATGTTGAAAGCACCGCATGGCCCATGGATCATGTGTTTGGTGACAATATCAAATAATTCTTGATCAATTAATGGGTCTGGAATTTCGGCTGAAATTATTTGATCGATTTCTTCAGGACGGATTCTATCTTTAAGCCAAAACCAAAATGTGGGCATGAGGCAAACCTCGCTTTTGCCACTCTATCGTATACAGCCAACAACGTGTGATACCAAAAATTGAATATTTAACAATAAAATCAATTAAGGATTTCAATTTTTGTTTAAACACACGTGCAGTTAAATCATGACGATGAATGGCTTGTTGTCCTGGCAATAGTAAAGTTTGTATCTCTTCCCAATTCGGATTACATGTGAATGTAATAAATAAATCCGGTCGGCCGTAATGACGTACGTAAGTCATCGCATCTTGCATGTATTCCTGCATGTTCCGTGGACTGCCGATGTAGCTTGAAGGTAAAATGAAAGCATTACCGATGTCATTGGGATTTAAATTTCCATCGATGTTTCCAGCAACAGCATCTCGTAAGTGAATATATTCTTCCGATCGTAGTTTTGCCTGATTAAATCGAAGGAATCGCAAGCGTTCGCTTTCGACCTTAGCATACATATCAACAATGTATTGATGGAACAGCTGACGATATCGAAGGATATAATTGTCTTGATGTTGTCTAACCATTATTCGGTGTGCGTAGTAGTTCATTGAGCTAACTTTATTATTTCTGTAATCACCTAAAAAATAAAAAAAATAAAATGCAATACGAAATTAAATCAATACATATAGTAAGAAAGTAAACAGATAATTGTCAAATTTACCGGTATTTGGATCATACTGTTTGATATTAAGGTGATATTCATCTTGTCCTTGCCAAAATATCAATGGATATTGTAGTGCGTCATATGAACGGTGTAGATCCGAAATCGTACTGATAGTGTTGTCTCGCCGTGTAATTTTATAGATCTTTTGTCAACTGGATCACCAACCATGATAACAGCAACCTCATCAACAGTTGAAGCGTTGAATCTACCAGCATGTTCACTAATGGTACTTTGTCGGCTTTTATGACGATTTGATAATTGTCATTTTGCAGTCGTGGCGAAACTCTTTTGATCAATTGAATTAGTTGATTGTGATCTTCTAAAAATTTTCCAATAATATCACAATTGCTCTTTCCTCTGCTTGTTCAATAAAATTATACAGGCACCGAGTCGTCACGCGCTCTTCACAATCGCCCATAAAATAAATTTGAAGAAATTTCGGATTGTTATCAGGCATTGGCATCAGTGATCCGATTTTATGGTACACCTGGCCTTGAATTTTGAATGTAGTTTCAAAATTACGTCCATCGGATGCACGATCGCAAATTTTAGTTGCCCCAAATGACGTCATTTGGAAGCAAGAATTAAATTTGCGTATCTTACGCAAAAATAATTTGGAATCATCTGAATTGCCAGTAAGAAGGGATAATAAAGGCTCCGGCGGAGCGGGTAGAGGTGACAGCACAACTTTTTCCTGATGCGCAGCACATGCCGGCTGCTTCATTCCGAAATTTCAATGCATGACAATATTGACATACTTTATCCATTCCACCGATAGCAATTTTTGAATGCGCTGAGTAGTTAATATCTGGTGCATATTCAAAAGCAAGCCGAACGAATGATGCACGTGTTAATGAGCGGCTGATCCGTTGCCTTTGTCGATCTAGTGCTCGTACTGTAGCTATGTTTCGTTCTCGTGCCACTCTTGTTCTCGTAATATTCTGTTGCAGACGTTCATCACGCTGTTCTTGAGATTCTCGTGCACGACTTTCTGCAGTCCTGATTCTTTGAGCTGCATTTCTTGTTTCGATTTGTTCTGGTAATTGCTGAGCTCTTTCAACACGTTTGCGTCGCGACCCTTTGCTGCTCGCGTTGTTGAGGTTAGATTTTTTCGGTGGCATTTGACTGAAAATAATAATTTAACATTGAAATAATAAGTGCAAAATAATTTTCAATAGAGATTAAATAAAAATAATATAAAAAATTTTTGTACAATTATTGAAAAAGTGTGGGGAGTTTTGTGCCATTTTCTCATTGATATATTAATTAACTTTTATAAAACTATGTGATATTACTTACATGTGTAAATTGAAATTATTGTTCCTGTGCTCCTACTGTGGCTATGTCTCGTTCTCCTGCTGCTCTTGTTCTTATGATATTCTCTTGAAGACGTTCGTTACACTGTTCTTGAGATTCTTGTGCATGACCTTCTGCTGTACTGATTCTTTGTGCTAGATTTCTTGATTCAATTTTTTTCTGCCAACTGATGGGCTCTTTTAATACGTTTGCGTCGTGCCTCTCTGGTGCTCGCGTTGTTGAGGTTAGATTTTTTCCGTGGCATTTGACTGAAAATAATAAATTATCGTTTAAATATGAGAAAAAAAAATTGAAAATCATTCTAATTAACTTTTATAATTATGTGATAATACTGACATGTACATATTTAAATTATAGAGTTTAAATAATAATTTCAATAAGAATTGAAATACTAATTTAATCGTTTAAATATAAGAAAAAAATCTGAAAAACTTGTTATCATAGCACATTGAAATAATAAGTGCTAAATATTTTTAATAGCGGTTAAATGAAAACAATAAAAAAAATATTTGTACAACTATTGAAAAAGTGTAGGAAATTGTGTATCATTTTTGCATTGACATTTTAATTAAATTTTATAATTATTTGATAATACTTACATCAGTCTAAGTAACACGTGGCCGGCTATGCTAACACCAAAAATTTAAAAAGTGGAAATAATTGAATTATACGGTATTTCGTTCACTACAAAATAAATTTAATTAATTTTATAGCGTCAACAACACGTGGTAATTATGCTATTAAAATATAGCTTATATGACACGTTCGTAGATTTACCATAGCAGCGCCATCTATTGATTACTTACTCAACCCAGTCGAAAGGTATCGACATCTGTTAGAATCATTTGGAGTTAACAGATAATTGTGACTGTCAAATAATAACAGACAATAATTAGCAATAAATTAAAATTGCGACTATAATTTGAGATTTAAACTATCCTATCTCTCAAGTTAGATTGAACTGCACATGGTGTGCGAATTTTATTATAATCGGTTAAGTGGTTTAGAAGTCCATTGAGGACAAACATTGTGACACGAGATTTATATATATTAAGATTATATTATCTATGTCTGTATACATGAAAAATAATGAAAACAATAATAATAATTCATTCTGTATTAAATTTTCATTCCAACAAATGTTTTTTGTTTGTTTTCTAAGCTGTTATAAAGGTACATAACTTTATGGGCGCCCTCGAGATTATAATGTTTTTCCGAAGTGGCCCGCAAGGTCATTTGGCTTGGACACCCCTGAATTAGAGGATGATCTATAGAGTATGGTAGAAAGCAAATGTGACCATGGTAGTATAGTGGTGGTTAAGGTAACTGACTCGTAACAAGCGTGTCATGAGATCCAGCCTAGTACCGCTGAAGACCTGTTATGCAGAAGGGACCTACAAGACTCAAACTTCCTTCCGTTGGCGTAGTGGGGAAGTAATGAGAGGGGTTGCCAACTAAGGTGTCCTCCTTTTCACTTGACCATGGTTCAAAATTACGAGGTCCATTGTCAAAAGTCGTCGAGTAGTTGAACGATGTGATGTTAATTTTCACTCACTCACTCAGAAAGCACATGTTTATCTTTTCTCTTCAGAATATCATCCTCGCGTTTATTTCTTTTGTGCCTTGAAGATATGATGGAGTTAATGCTTATGTCACTAAAAAGGTTGGTTCTTTTTTCTATAAATTTCTTGTATATTCAATCAGTGTATTAAGGTCGAATTAGAAAACTACGCGAAAGCCATTGGCAACAAAACCTTATAATTTTTTTAAATGGTCAAGGGATGAGGGTGATTTGGGCTAAAATCCTCTTTACGATTTTACACACCAAAGAAAGGACTTTGGCCTTGACTGATTTATTGTTCATCAGCCTCTTTCCAAGGCCCTCTGTTTCAGTGGTAGTGGGGTTCAAACTCATGGCACACTAGCCACGAGTTTGTGATCATGACCACTAAGCTACCGCGGCCACATTCAGTTGCTGAATTTCATGATTTTTTTTAAAAACCTAAATCACACTTGGATGCATTATTTGTCTATATGTGTGTCAATTCCCATCACATTTTACTCACTTTTTCATTGTGTTGCATATTCACAATCAAACAATCTGTATAATTTGCATTTTTTCTTTTATTTTGCAAGCAATCCATAAACATTTCATTCTGTTAAGCCTTTTACTGTTTGTAACATTAAAAATGTCAATAAATGTTAATTTTTGGTGGATCTATACGTAATTTTCTAATTAATCCACTTGGGAAATATCTGGCTGGGCTATCAATTCGCGTTATTCACAACCAACCCTTCGGATGATATGTAAATTAACTTACTATAAATAGGCGGGGTTTTCTAGATAGAAGGATAGAAGATATACTCAAACCAAGTGAGATTGCTACTAAAGGTATAATACGTATTAGAATTAGAGTGATTTGATTCTTATTAGAAGGAAACCTTAAAGTGACGATTGTACACTAAGATTGAATTAAGATTAGATTAAATCGGATAATAGGTTATATACTTAATTAAGATAAGAATCAAGTTTGTTAGTCGTCTAATCGCTCACGTTTTACGGTCGTTGTTCCATTTTCAGGTTTTTATTAGGACATTCTTTTAATATTATTAATTGAAGTTGCATCTGTTCTTAGTGTGGATTTAAATATATTAGTTGAATCACATGTCGGGTGTTTCTACCTTCCCCCAAACATTTAGGTGCTCACGATAGAGGCGTGAACCTCATAGTTCATAATCCTTAGTAATAGGTAACCTAAGGTAATCCTTAGTAACCCTTAGTAATAGGCAAGTTCATAATCCTTTATTTATCAAAATAATAACAATTGAAATCATAAATTAAATTCATAACTCAGAAGTAAATGTAACTAACATCAGTAAATTTTTATTCATTTGTATGAAGACAAAAAAGAAACCTGGGTAACTATAATAAAATAAATCATGCATGCATCAGTTTTGAATAATTTTGAATCGATACAGACTGATAATAATAATCTATTCTTAAGTATAATAATAAGCTATTTTTAAGTACTCTTAGAATCTCTTAAGAATGAGCAATCGTATTGCCATAAAATAAATACATGTTGCATTCTTCTTTTAATTGCCTGTGTATTGTTTCTACAGTTTGACGTAAATCTGCAATCAAACAAATTATAAATTAATTTCCTTTTAATTCGCTTTCTTTTAAATATTTTTTGGTAAGGGAAATCTTATACACATGATACTTATTTACTTTTCCATTTGCTAATTGAAGAGATTTAATCCATAAATATTCAGCATCAGCATGCTAAAAAATATTAGAAATATTCTTAGAAAAAGAAGATAATTTAAGAAATATTTACAATTATATATAATTACTTTTATCAGATGCAAAATTTTTTATTTAAATAAATGAAACATTTCGATCGATGCTTCTTTTGGATTTCGATATTGCATTATTTAGTAGGGCGTCTGCTTAGGAATTTAGTAAATGATATCTTCAATTGCAGAAAATAAATGAGCTAGGAAAAAGCAGAAAAAAAAATTGCTCCATCTTAATAAAGTAACATATTCGAAAAAAAAAAGGCTTTTAGATTTTTGTTTATCAGAATTATCTACTCTGTATCGAATTCAACTGAATTAAATTCCAAAGGAAATGAATACGTTGAAATAATATTTTTTTTAAAAAAAAATCAAAATAGCTTTTTATAATAATGTTGAGCAATTTGCATGATTAAAGGAAAATTTAGAAAAGATGTCTTGCTTATGTTGCTAAAACGAAAAAAGAGAAATTTGTCTTAGAATTTTTAATGGAGAAGGAAATTTTTCTCTTTAAAGATTTCCTTTTGCTTACCTGTGTTTTTGAAAAAGCTTTAAATTTCTTTCAAATATATATTCTGATATTCTAATTTAAATTAGAAATAGCATAATTTAACATGACTGTCATATTAACTATAATATTTAGAAAATTACGTGTGGGAGAAGAGTATAAATAAGATTTACAAACACTTCCCTTATTTTAAGTATTCATGAATAGGAAGTTTTACAATTGAATAATTCCATGATTTTAATGTTACGTTATCTTGATTTGAGTGAACAATGATATTCAATACACTCTGTTTCATTTTAAAGTAACAAACTATTTTTCATATATATTATAAGGATATTATTTTTTGAACATATTCAATATCTATTCTGTGGATACAATTTCTCATAATATGCAATTCTATGAAAATATTTTGGTAATAAGTTCAAAGGATGTACGTTTCTCTATAATTTTGAATTGACTTTTGAATGTGTTACTTAACTCCATTAAATATTACATTTAAAAATGACCAAAATAAGCATCAGATGATAGGTTGGTGATAATATTTTTAAATGTTTTTTCTATAATTAAGTAAAAGTTTTTTTTTCAAATAAAATGATAAAAAAAACTGAGTAATAATACTATCAAAATGCTAAACTCAGTGACGCAACAGCTCATGAGGGCCAAGACCTACTACACCTAACTCAATTTTTGTGATCTTGGGTGCTGAAGTGCATGTGCAGATGCTCCGGTCAGGTGGTCAATCTGTCGCGAAACCCCCCTGTGTTTAGTTCCCAAGTAAACTTTGTACTCATTTATCTCCACACTGAAGGGATGAAAGGCTGAGTCAAACTCGGCCAGCCGGGGATTTGAAATCCGGACCTGTGACAGGGAAGCACAATACATTACCACACAGCCACTGAACTTTCAATAATACTGTTAAAGTAATTATAAATAACATGCAGTTCTAAGATTTTATTTCTATTTTTAATATTTTAGACATGAATTCTCTAAAATTTGAGTTATTTTTTAGAAAAATCTTTTAGTTCAAGGGTAAAAAAAAAAGCTTTTGTTTTAATTTCACATCAAGCATTCGGAGACTGAAATCCTATTTCATATAATACTCTTGTTAAAAGTACCCAGATTACAGATTACAAATTATACTTCCATAGTTTAAAAGTGCACAGTATTACTCTAGATCAGTGTCACTTAAAAATAAATAAGAAAACCATTACTATTAAATACTCTGTAATTAAACAGAAATAGGTATGATACTACGTAGTAAGATTCAAAAACCTGGAACTGCGGTCATTGCTGACTACGAAAGCAAGAACTTAATGTTAAACCACTTGAAATGGATTCTACCAACCCTCCTCTACCTTGGAAAGTTAGTTTATTTCATGTCATGTGACCGAACCGCATGCGCAGCTGTTATCTTTTGAAACTAGTTAGCTTTATTCCGTGACGTAAGAATTGAACAGCGTTAAACATTAAATTCTGTCAACGTTTAGGTCAGTGCATCTCAAACTTTTGGTACTTCCGATTCAATATTCAATCGTAATTTCCATACAATGACAATGTATGGAATTCAATAATACTATACTTTGATGCAAAGGCTACAATACTACTTTAACTTCTTAAGTGCCTCCCGGCGTATATAAACGTCTCACTCAGCCAAAGCGTTAACTTTCCCGGACGTATGTATACATCTTTCCGAAGTACGATATTTTCTGTGCACTGCTATCCATAAAATTATCCCGATGTCTTCGGAATACAACAAAAGGTTTTGACAGTGTTTGCAAAGAATTTACTTATTTCAGAGGATTTACTTATTTATTCCTTTTCTCCCCTCCCCGTCCAATACATCACATACACACGCCTACGTGGAAAAAGGTAGCGTTGGGAAGTGAATCATGTATCTTTTAATCAGCAGCAAAGGGATTAGTTATAAACCGTTCAAATTATCCGGATACGTATTAATTTTTGTATGTAGTTTTATTTATGAAGAGCCCATGGGGTCAATGGGGTAATTATTAAACTCATTCTTAACTTAGTATTCCTAAATTGATTGTAAAGTGTGCAGTACTGATACATTTATAAGTCTATTATATCAGTGTAAATGTGTATTTATTTCTAAATATGTCAGAATGCATTTTGTTTGTTTACTTTCATTAAATTAATAATTTTTTTAACTAATCTTTGGTTTTCGACTTTTCAATATGCTCTCGCTCCTCTCGTAGAGCTATCACGTCCCCCAGTTTGAGAAACGCTGGCTTAGATAAGAAACCAATTGATATTTTGGAAATGTTAAGTAAAGTGTGGTGAATATACCAAGGCGAGATAACAGGTTTACGAATGACATCGACGTTTTAAAGAGGGCCGATAATTCATAGAAGACGTTGAACGCGTTGGATGACTGATTTTACGGAGTGTGGGAAATGTTGCGTTGGTGACTGAATGTGTTAGAAAAGATCGTCGCCAAACACTTACACAAATCGTCAAAGTTTTCAAAGATGTCGTTTGAAGGAATCTATTCATCATAAACGGCCTCAGTTCTGGCACAGTGACGTCTGGAATCTCTGTATGACAATACACCAGTACATCCATCCCAATTGGTAAAAGAGTTTCTCGTCAAAACTGGCACTAACGGGCTTTCATATTTCTCCTATTCAACATATTTATCCCCATGTGACGTTTACCTGTTCCCATCAATGAAAAAATATTTACAGGGTCGCCGTTTTGTGCAATCGAATGAAGTGAAAGGACTTTTGTAGGAGGCCCTTACGGGAGGGTGGAAAAATTGCTTCCGGCTGTGCTTCCAGAAGTTATATGAACGCTCTTGCAAAAGCGAATCGTCGCCCAAGGGGACTACTTTGACGATGGATGTGCTTCGATGCTTTGAACTATTCAGGGTATGTGTCCGAACTTTCGGATTTTACTACGTAGATTCTGCACATCAATTCGTTTATCTACTTTTTTGTTGACTTTTTAAATACAAAATCATGTCAAATATTACAATCTTGCAACCTCTAAATGTACTTACAGCAAACACTAGATACTTAATTTAAATCTAAAACTGATGAAAATTTTTTATTTTGGTATTATAATAAAGGTCAGTATTTTTCCTTTCTCCGTATCTTTCTTTTAGTAATTCACAAATTACTCTCAATAGGAGTAGCAAAATGACCAAGAAACCTTAAAACTCACTGAAAATTCAACACCGTTAAACAAGGGAAAACCGTTTGTTTGCCAACTCAAAAGAAATTCTCAGATCTATAATTAATCTCTGAGATCTTTTAGAAAAGGTTCACATTTGAGATAAGAGATGATTACCCGGATGAAAGAAAAAAGCAATTAGAGAGTCGGTAAAGGGTACCCAAGGAAATAATGGGTTTTTTCGTTGACCGGAAGTGGGCAGAAAAGGATTAAGTCGAAGAAAAGTTCACTAGGTGGAAGAGCATTGAAATATGTGCAGAATCCAAGCTCTTTTAAATAAACTGTAAACTTTTTAATAAAGAGGGGACAATAGCTGGATATTGTTTTTTTTCTATTTAAGGCTTTTTTCTGAAGAACTCGGACATTATAAAAATGCTACAAAAACATTTATTACTTCATTTTTTTCATCTCATTAATGTGTTAGTTAATTTAGTATCCACCTTCTTTCTAGTTTTGAGTGTATATCAATCTTATTAAAATAACCTTAAACCGGGAATGTTTAAATGCTAAGAGAATACAAAAATTATGCTGGAAAACTAATTAATAAAGAAACATTTACAGCACAGTCTAGGTAGCATGTGGTACTTAGTTTTCGTCACAACACATCATTTATGCAAACTTATTGTACAAGACTGCATTACGAAATTGGATAGAAAACATTTTAAGTTAGATGTCCGTAGATCCATCAGTCTAAACATGATCAACACGTACAGGGTCGTTTTTAACATCCCTGACGCCCTAGGCGCTTCAAACGGTTACTTACGCCTCCCCCACACACAACTATTTTCAGAGCACTCTCTCTTTTGTTTTTATCCTGACATTTTTGGTACCAAGAGAAAATTTCGCGTAACTCTTTTACTCTTTTTCCTTTCTTTGTTTTTGCTGTATGGATAGCCTTTTCACTATCCACATCAACGATACCGCCGTGTTATCGACTGACAGTCATTTGGAAAGAATAGTGTTATGGTTTGGCCACCCTTATTCATTTTTTACTTTGCAGTTTCACGGACCACCCACACTTTTGTAAATTATTTCAAGTAAATTAATGAAATTACTTACATTTAAAGTATAGATCAGAGGTACTCAAACTTTTTTTCTGCTGGGCCGCATACATATGTCAGCCATATCAAGCAGGCCACAAACATGTGTTAGCTATTTCACGCGAACCGCGACATGTGGTTAAACAGAAGGCGGGGGTGGAAATGCTTTAAGATCAAGCTAACATTAAAAATTTAAATTGTGGAAAATTGATTAAAACATTATAACTTCTGTTTTGCTTCTTTTAAGTATTATTTTTTTTATATTTTTTTTGTCACTAATATTAAATTAAAAGAATTTCAGAAACGCTTCTTCACAATTTTTGCATCAGTAAACGGTTTCATGTGATTATCAATTATATAACAAATTTCATATAATGTATCTGTTCCTGATGTGATATTAACACTGACAAAACACTTTGCTGCTGTTGTAAAAAATATTCAATCAAGCCTATTTACATCCCTTGAAAGAGATCTTGGTGGGAAAGTGTCATTGAATGATGATTCTTGTTTACTGGCATTTTTAAATGCCGCACTTTCGTGAAAAATCAAACACAATTACATATCCATGTTTGTTTTTCACTATAAAACAATTCATCTCCAAATTGTTCGAATATTTTTCGCTTGCAAGGTATGAAAGATTGTTCAAAATTAGTTCCACCCATCCAATTGTCGCTACTCTACTGTTGTATATTATCACTAACCGTAATCGTTTATAAATTGAACTATAAAACAACGATGTATTATTCGATTGACGTGGATTTTTATTCGAAAGATAATCTTGTGGCATTACATATTAAATATGATGAAGCAAGGTGTAGATTCGTCTAATGGGCCAAAAACGAGATTGCCGTTGTTCCCGATTTTCATAAGCGAATTTTGCTTCCCGATGAAGCGCACTTCTGGTTGAATGGCTACGTCAACAAACAAAACTGCCGCATTTGAGTGAAGCTAATCCACAAGTGTATGTCGAAACACCGTTACATCCAGAAAAACTGACTGTTTGGTGCGCTTTATGGGCTGGTGGAATCCTTCTTCAAAAACGATGAAGGCCACAACGTTACAGTCAATGGTGATCGGTATAGAGCCATGATTACTAACTTTTCATTCCTGAATTGAACAATCATGATGTCCAGGAGCTGTGGTTCCAACAAGACGGCGCAGCATGTCACACAGCTCGTGCCACAATCGATTTATTGAAAGACACGTTTGGTGACCGCCTAATTTCACGTGTTGGACCTGTGAATTGGCCTCCAAGATCTCGTGATTTAACACCGCTAGACTATTTTCTGTGGGGCTATGTAAAGTCATTGGTGTATGCGGATAAACCACAAACGCTTGACTTTGGAAGACAACATTCGCCGTGTTATTGCCGATATACGGCCACAAATGTTGGAAAATGTCATCGAAAGTTGACGTCCAGATTGGACTACATCCGAGCCAGCCGTGGCAGTCATATGGCAGAAATCATATTTAAAATGTAATGCCACAAGATTATCTTTCGAATAAAAAAAATTCATGTCAATCGAATAATACATCGTTGTTTTATTGCAATTTAAAGTTCTATACCTCTAAAAAAACACCCTTTAGAAAGAGAATATCCATTCACAGCCGTACGACATCGACAGCAAAAAAAGCGAAATTGATACATTTGATTTCTTTTCAAAGAATTTCCCATCAAATTTTTAATATATTGTTCTTAAATAAGAACAATGAGTCATGGCCAGGCCACTTAGAAAGGCTCGATGGGCCGCAGGTTTAGTATCGCCGGGATAGAGTATACATTATTGTATGAACTGTCTGACAAAAATTATTGTCTGAACGGTCAACATATTTTGCATCGTTTATCGCTTTATGTCCCTTAATTTTCAACATCCTTACAATTTTTTAAGTTACTGTCATTGTACTTGTACAATGAATGTTTCTTCGAAAAACGAAGGATTTGTGTTTCGAGAAAATCCTTAATATAACACCATTATAATCAATTTCCATTGCAATAGCATTTTGAGTGTATAGCAACATAAAACTGTTAAGCTTATTACTTTCCATAGCAGATCTCATGCCAGTGTTTACTCTATTGATAGTAGAAATGTTTCTATCATGATTCTTTAGTTGGTGGTACATTCGCTGTAATTAAAAAAAAAAAAATTTCACTTTTTTCATCCTCAATTTTTTTGCGCCGCTGAATCTCTTGTGCCCTAGACACGTGCCTAGAGTGCCTAAGTGGCAAAGTGGCCCTGAACACGTAAAACATAATATAACAATCAACGCGTTAAAAATAACAATGCCGAATGGGGTGTCCATCAAAGCTTCATAAATTTTAAATATAAAGTTGATTAGCTTAAATTTATTTGTCTTGATTTTTCTTCAAAAGACCAAGAGGCGGTAATATTCTCAGTTTTTCTTAAAAATTACATCATGAATTTGATATCCGTACATTTATAAATTACTTTGGATTGGGAATGGACCAATTCCTCAGGTAGAATCCTTAGCTTTTCAGAAACTGCAATTATACTATCAATAGAGAATATCAAAAATCTCCACAATGGCAAGATTTTATGGGAAAAAAAAGAATGAATAATGTGTAACCGGTTCTACACTGGCCTTCTACTAATACTCTTAGGAAAATATTTTTTAACAAGATATTAGTTTAAAAACCGCTTTTCGTAGAGATGACTTGATTTTATACAAATGTAACTACTATTTAAATGCCGTCAAGTATACGAGTTCATAATTAAACGTTGATCATTAAGCTGAAATTCAAGTGTTAGTGAACGTATGACTAGTGGTGACAGCCACTAGTGGTCTCGCATCTAAGATTAATAGTCGCAGAGAATTCACTAGAAATATAGAGGAATGCATCAAAATTACAGTTAAACGAGATATCAAGCTGCGAACAGGATTGTAGAAATACTCCAGATATATACTTTCCATAATTTGGCTATCCAATTACGAGTTTAGATTAAATATTGCTCGCAGAGATATGTTACAAAAACTGCATATTCTGCAAAGTGATAAAGTTGAAATAAATTTAGTTATATGATCATGTCTGCTTTTCTTCAAACCCTGTCCCACCTGTGACCTTTGGGTCTTGACAAGTGGTAGTAAAAAAAACTGTGTGTGTCGGCTCCGACGTAAAACTGAAGGTTATTCCTTAAGGTATCCGACTACGTTCACAACCGCGATTTTAGAAAAGCGCATAGATGGATAATTTTCATGGTATTTAGTGTCACTCAGATTAGAATATATGCATAAAATTGTTTTAAGGACATTTTGACAAAAACAATTTATTTAAATATAATATTTTGGCAAAAAATTTACTTAGAATAATCTTTTTTCCAAATGTTCTCCTTTTGTGAAAAATGGTTCTATTAGAATAATATTTTGCCCGTATATAGCTCAGACCTCTCTACGGAGGTGCAACTAGGAGGTGCAATTTTGGAACAATTCACATTATTTTTTTCATAGTTACCATCAATTGAAATAATTATTCGCGTTTTTTTCTTAAAATTGCTCCCCTCTGTTGTCGTAAAATATGAATAAACCCACTTCTAATTTATATATTTCAAAAATTCTAGTTGAGTTTCTGTAGAGAGGTCTGAGCTATATACAGGCAAAATATTATTATAATCGAAGCATTCTTCACAAAAGGAGAACAATTGGAAAGAAGATTATTCTAAGTTAATTTTATGTCAAAATATTTTTTTAAATAAATTGTTTTTGTCAAAATGTCCTTAAAACAATTTTATGCATATATTCTAATCTGAGTGACACTAAATATCATGAAAATTATCCATTTATGCACTTTTGAAAATCACGGTTCCGAACGTAGTCGGATAACTTAAGTACGGTTGTCTTTGATTACATAGTAGGCTATCATGGCAAATAAACGCATCTCGTATAATATTGAAACCATGCATCATGTATTTCTTTATTCTATTCACATTTTTCATATTGATTTGGTAAAATAATATATATATAAAATGATACACATTAACTATATTACATAAATATTTGTTACTCATAGTACATGAGTAACTATGACATTACATTACTAAGAAGGCTGATTTAATTCACAATTAATATCGCTTTGAGTATTAATTACATTAATACTCTCACGATTATTAATAACTTTGACAAGAGGCTTGTAGTAACTAAAGTATGCTACGTGAACGTCGATAGATACGTGATTTATGAATCGTGAATACATCGCATTAATGGTTGTACCATACCTAGTAGTCCCAATGTTTAAAGAAACAAAATCCAAATTAAGCTCTAATTTTAAAATATTGTACTAATTTCAATCCTTCAACTTTATCAAAATCAATACTGAAATTGCCACCACGTATGAGTAGAAGTGCATGATACTGTTCCCCCAGTAGTTTAGAACCACCTTCTGTATATGCTAATAATGTTTTGTGAGTATAATATATAATGTCAGTAGTATTCTGATTGACAGAAATATAACCTGTGATGACAACAATAGGTTTACCGCTAGGCAAAAGCATCTAGCGGCACATGTATCTCCCAAAATAGATTTAGTTGGATTACTGTACTGGGTTTTTCTTCTCACAAAATCATCATGATTGCCAATAAACTTATGTTGTGACAATCAGGTTTTGATAGATGTCGACCCCACCCTCACGATTATTACTTGGTCGTCTATACTGTGAGATATGCCTTTAAAATTTTCAGTTTCAACTAATATCTCATTGCGAAGCTATGTTCCTGATAACATAAAAAAATGCGTGCTTTTTGCACAATATTACCATGGAGATCACGTACATATTCTCGGAGACATTGGCAGTTGAGAGAAAAGAGAACCATATCTCCTCCATTCTATTTATTGATCATAATTTGATCAATTGTAATAACAGGAGCAGTAGAAAGCCTGGTTTGCTTCTCCTATGTGTCCATTTTTATTCTGAATTAAATTAGTTCCTTTCAAACGGTTGCGCTGCTGTCGCTTTTTTTGGTTGGGAGTTTCAGACAGTAGTCAATTATCAAAAATAATTTTCATTATTTGTGTAATATGAAAAAAATTGTAATAAAAGTATTAAATATCTGTCTGCGTTATGCTAAAATATCTTTTTCACGTACAATTGCGCTATTTTTTTTAATAGTACGAAAAATTAATGCTGGAATATAAGTTTCTGCTGTGCTTTGCAGTATTATTCATCATAATTCATTGGTGTTAATTAAAAATAAGAGTCTGTAAAATTGTTATAAAAGTATCTTTGTTTAAGAAAAATGCGTAAATTGAATAAATATTAGTGATATATGAATGGTAAGTATATTCAAGTGATAATTTTTATTACTTTCATTTTTAAAAGCTTCATTTTCAACAAACATTTGTCATATGAAAAAGTATGTTTTTTGGGAGTTTATAGTCCTTAAGAATCAATTTTTAAAAAAAGCCCCCGGTATGAAAATATTATGATGAGTGAAATTTTAAAAAAAGCGTTAAAAAACAAAAATTCGTTACGCGGGCTTTTGCGCATGCTCTAAATCTCTGTCCGAAGAAAGAAGGAAGAGTTTCTACTTTTTCTTCGTTTTTAAAATCGCGATCGTCATTTTCTTACCTAAATCAGATATAAAATTATTACAGTATCGGAAAGATCATTTTTATCGCCACGATATGCTATAATTTTTTTTACAAAATAACTACATTTTCCATTTTTAACGATTTTTTCTAAAGTGAGACAATATAGATACGCTTTTATGAAAATAATTTTTCAATCATTCTGTACGAACTTCCTATCAAAATTATCTGTACTAAAAAAAGTTAATTCTTTGACCTTTTAGAATCAGTGATTTAAAATATAAAATGCCGAAAACTTTTTTTTTAAGATTTTTCAAAATTTCTTTTCATGTGATTTTTCAAAAATCACATGAAACTCTTTTTCTGTTTGTCAAACACTATTATCCGTGTTCTGTATAAAGATTGAAATAATTGTTTAAAAATTAAGGACTTAAAAATGTTTTTGCGTTTTTAATCTAATATCCTTTTTACAAGAATTCATTTACACAGTAATTTTTTTGCCTTTTTTGTTTAAAAATTACCATTGTTTGTTATAGATATGTGAAATTTGGAAAGTACAGCGTATCCAAAAAAGATTGTGCCTTCTTAAAAAATGTTCTCTTCTTTTTCTGAGGTGTTATTAGATTGTTTTATCATACCAGAAGTTATATATATATAGGTAATATATCAAGAATTTTTTGTACCTTACAGCGATTCAACATGGACGCCCTTCATGACACGGCAGATATCTAGACGATGATCCATTTCCGTCCATACTTGAACCAACGTGTCTTTTGTAACGGCAACAAATTCATTTCTGATTTACCCTCGCAGCTCCACAAGATCTTGAGGTAATGGTGGAATATAGAAGAAGTACAAAAAAGAATGCATCCTTTTTCTCCATATTTCATTACTGAAGAATCTGAAAGGAATCAATCGTACCTTGATATGCTCCAGAATTGGCTGATGCCACAACTTGAAGAGGATTCCCAATATTTCATTTTTCAGCATGATAGAACTCCTCATTTCTACAATGACGTGAGAAGGTATCTGAATGAACATCTCCCCCAACGTTCGATAGGTTCATCTGGTCGTGATGATAAAGCGTTGTTGAAATGGCCTCCAAGGTCTCCGGGTGTGATGCCCTGTTACTTCTTTTATTGGGGCTTTATCAAGGACAAAGTCTTCGTCCCACCATTAACTCTATCTGGTGGAGTTGCGAGGAAGGGGGTCAGAAATGAATTTGCTGCCATTGCAAGAGACATGTTGGTGCGAGTATGGACGGAAATAGAGTATCACCTAAATATATGTGCCGTGTCACGAAGGGCACCTATATTGAATCTTTGCAAGGTACAACTTTGGTACAAAAAAAGTTTGATATATTACCTATATATATATATATATATACCTATATATTCTGTTTTATTATACCAGAAGGTATAATAAGACATATATATATATAGTTCTGTTTTATTATACCAGAAGTTTTATATATATATATATAATATATTTTTAAAAGTATAATAAAACACAAAAAAGTACTTAAGAGAGACTAGAGAAAATTTTTAAAAAAGGTACACTCTCTTTTTTAGGACACGCTGTATAGCTTAAAAATAAAGCTCCCCAAAAAATTCACAATTTACGTTGATTGTCGTGTTGTCTACTGGCGTCATTGGCATCGAAACCCAGTTTTTGAGCTTAACAGCTTTCTTGCAAGTAATGACTTATACTCCATTTCACCTTAACTTGGCAGTCCAAATCACATCTGCTGCTGGTTTACATAAGAAGATGAGGTTGACTATAACAAATGAAAATCACCAAATTTGGGAAGTAAAAAAAAGCGTGTGAAAAATTTACTTTAGTTTCATTATTAGAAACAAAAATAAAGTTTTGAAAACAATTGAAAGAACCAAATGTCGAAGCGTTTCTATGATTTTGAATGTTTTTCTTATATGGGGAATGTAAATAATGAGAGAGAGAGAGAGAGAGAGAGAGAGAGAAGATTTGAAAATCTGTTTTATTATTTTCAATTTTAAGAGTATATATATACACACACACACACAAACACACACACACAAACACACACACAAACACACACACACACACACACATATATATATATATATATATATATATATATATATAATGAATGTGAATTTTAGTATATGTAGAAGGTGGTTCTAAAAACTACTGAATAAACAGTATGATGTATTTCCACTCATACTTAACGCCGATTTCATACCTGATTTTGATAAAAGAGAAGAATCGAGATTAGTACAATACAATTATAATCAAAGCTTAATTTGGATTTTGTTTCAGATAGAGCACTGGGGAGAAAATTAGTTATGGTACAACTACTGATGCTATGTTTTAACGATTCGGAAATCTACCGACGTTCACGTATCATACGTTAGTTACCACAAGCCTCTTTTCACAGTGATTAATAATGGTGAGAGTATTTATGTAATTAATACTCAAAGTGATATTAATAGTGAATTAAATGAACCTTCATAACTATGTACTCATCCACTATGAGTAGCATATATTTATGTACCATATAATTGAGGTATATGATTTTATGTATATTATTTTGTCGAATCATTACGAAAAATATGAATAGAATAAAGAAAATACATATATGATATCAGTATAACATGAAATACGTTTATATTTACCTTGTTTGCCTACTCTATAATCAAAAACAACAGTACTTAAGGAATAAACTCCAGTCGTACGTTGGAGCCGACACCACACTTTATTTTTTCATTTGATTATTTTAATAAACATTTTTAATCTACTTTTACTTCAGTTTATATTAATTTTTATTTTTTTTATCTTTTCTTGCCTTAAATTTTATGTACCATCTTCCAAAGATTTCAGTATTATTTAAATTTATTTCAGATTGTGCAAATATTTATTTATAAGCAATATAAACATAAGATATATAATTCTCGTTTTTTGTTATCATTGTTGTGTGTGCTACGAAAATTCAGATTAAAAAATTATATATTTTTTCAATATACACTCTGTCGCAAAAAAATATATGCACCCAGAAGAAATTGAGCTACATTCACGAAATTTGGTATGCATGTAGTGCATATGAAAATAAACAAATGATTAAAAATTCAGAACAAAATATCATTTTATTAAGCGGTTACAGCTTGCAAAAGGTTAAAAATCAGTAAGTAGTAAAGCCACCTCTGGCAGCTATACAAGCCGAAATTCGGCGTGGCATCGATTCAATTAGATCACTTATGACCCCCTGTGGAAGATCCTGCCATAGTCTTTGCATCTGCGCAGTTAATTCTCCTGTATCTCGGGACGGCTGCAGTTGCCTTCCCAGCGCGTCCAGACATGCTCTATTGGCGAAAGATCTGGTGACCTGGCAGGCCATGGTAGGACGTCATATCCTTGAAGACATTGTTGGGAGAGTCGCGCAGTATGTGGACGAGCATTATCCTGTTGATAAATGACACCTGGGCGACTTGATAGCATGGGTAGCACAATCGGCGTTAAAATATCGTCCACGTATCTGCGAGCTGTCAAAGTGCCTTGAAGGACCACTAAAGATGATCGTGTGTCCCAAGAAATTGCTCCCCACACTGTCACACCTTGTGAAATTGCTGTATGCCGCTCGACAATAAATGCCGGATCGGACCGCTGGCCGGTGCGCCTCCAGACACGTCATCAGCACTGAGACTGAATCGGGATTCATCACTGAAGATGACACGTCTCCAGTCTGTCACACTCCTTTGCCCGAGGTCGGCAAAATCCAGTCGACACTGCCTATGATGTGGGGTCAGTGGTAAGCGTCTTAGCGGACGTCGGCTCCTCAAGCCAACGTCGGTCAGTCGTCTCCTTATGGTTTCTCTTGATGGCACTGGATGTCTGGAAGGAGGTAAGTGGCGTTGAATCGATGCTAGCGACGTTGTTGGTGCCGAAGTGGCCACTCTTCTGATTGCACGATCCTCGCGATCATTTGTGTTCCTGGGACGTCCTGACCCTCCGCGACGGTACACTCTACCTTCTGTGATCCACTGTTGCCAACACCGAGCAACTACCATATCGCTCCGACCGAGGGGCGGCCGATACGTCTATTCGACCAACCTGCTTCTCTGAGGCCTATTATACGGCCCCTATCAAAGTCCGTCAGCTGCTCGTACTGCCGCCGGTTACGTCTTAGAGGCATCCTAAGTCTCAATATCGTCTATCAAAGTCATCAGATTCGTTTGGATAGCCGTACGGCGCTCGTACTCATGCTTTTAAACTCCTCCCAGTTGCGCAACTAATATGCGCTTAGCACATAGCCTTGTCTCATTGGCTTCGAAATTTTAATCATTTGCATATCTCTTACCAGACTACATTCTTGCCGAGTTTCGTGATTGTAGCTTGATTTCTTCTGGGTGCATATATTTTTTTGCGACAGAGTGTATTTAATCTATTTAAAATTGGCAAGAAAGAGTCAGATGATAACCTAATTTGTTTCTATTCACAAAAATGAATTTCATATAAGTATTTTACCTTTCAATTCTTATTCTTTACACACATACCCCCCCTCTAATGAAATTTTTAAAATCAGGTTTTTTTTTTGTCATCTTAACAACAGCATTCAAAAAATCCCTTCGACTGAACTATAAATTTACTTAAATCTCTGACAAATTTTAAGTTTGAAAAATCGATTGTTGTTTGATGTATCCGATAAATTTTATATTTGTTAGTTAAAGATGCTATCACAAGATATGAGTGATCATTAATAGAAAATATTGAAAAGAGAGGGACTGTGTTCATACTTTTGAATCGGAATATAGGAGATGAAGTAATGATGCAAGAAAGAAAAAGAAACAGCATTAAAAAGCGGGGAAAAGATAAGTAAATAAAAAAGCAATTGGGAAATAACGAATTTCTGCTTTTTAAACAGACTAATTGGATTTATTCCGAATATTGGGTGGAACGCTCTAATGAATTTTCCACGGGGATCATTCGGTTTATTCGGAAAAGAGCACATAGAGGATAAACTTTTATGAGTTCAAGTGACAAATATTAAGCCATTCGATTAAATCCCGTTTCATTTGAAGGGTATTCATAATTATAAGACGGCTTCAATTTTCGGTTTAGAAATCACTTCGGGAGGGGGATGTATTTAAGTTTAACTGAAGCATAATTCATTTTCAATCCTTCTGCTCTAATAATCCAGCATTATTTTTTCAATGTTAAAATGATAGAGGAGAATATATTTTATCCATGTAAAATGTAATGAATGATTAAACATGACAACACACGATATACCCTAAAACTTTCCGCTTGTATTGTTATAATATAATTTTCAAAATCCTGTATACAAACCACTCCGTTCTTTTAAAGAATCTTTCTTCTTGTCCGTATTATTAGTAATTGGTTTACCAAAAGATTCAATTTTTCGTTTTTTAAACGTTTTTTAAAATTCATAAATGATTTAATTCTTGAATTTTGACAACATTTGACGGTAGTTATTATTAAAATGGGAAAAAATTGGTAAACATTTACAAATAATAACATAAACGGGGCCCATTCTGTACCAAAAGTTTATGAACAAACTTTCAAGTTTTCAATTTAGATGTTGTTGCTTTGCCATTCATTTTTGAAATGGCCTTCAGGATAAGAGATATTTTAATATTTACAAAAACTAGAACCCTCTTTATCTCAGTTATTATACGAAATTGCTTAAAAAAAACAGTGATTGTATTCACATAAGGGACTGTAAATTTTGTAATAAAACAGTGATTGATAATTCTGAAGGTTAAAACACTTCAACTGTCATACAGAACATACACACAAAATGTCAGCAAATTATTTTAAAAACTTTTTGAGCAAACACTGTCCCTGTTTGAATTTTTCGAAAAAAAAAACCATTTCGAGTAAAACGCATTTTAAAGTTTGACATCTTACGTACAGTTATGGCATCTGTTTTTATTAAAATACATGTAGTTTTTGTGCTAGTGAACGGAAAATAATAAACTTTGTACTTTTATAAAGCTAATAAAATAGCCTATAAAATAAAACTATCAAAAAGTTTGTCAAGTTTTGGCAAAATTCACAATTTTAGGGTAGTTTGATACCTTAATAGCCATTTAAATGTTATATATATCGATTAAATAGAAAAAGCATAGATAACTAATACAAAGTAGCAATTGAATTTCTACAATAAATATTCGTAAGGAACGGTTGCTCCTGGCATTCAATCTTATATTCTCGATAGGAAAAAGTAAACATACAAAAGTCACAGTTAACAGTTTAGTTTGTGGTTTTGTAGGAGGGGGAAGTAGAAGTTCCAACATTTGTATTACTTTAATTTTGATTTTATAATTTACTCCTTTGTTTCGAAATGCTATAGTAAAACACTAAGACAAACGCAACAAAAAAAGAACGTTTGAATGAATAAGACACCATTTCAGTTTTATTTACATATTTTATAAGTATTCTAGGCGAAAACCATATTTAAACGACATACATCATTGTGATTACCATGCTCTACTTAACATGGTAATATCAACGTTATTGACAATTCTTTTCGTGTTATCCGTGACGATTCAAAACTTTGTCCAATATTTTACATAAGACTCAACTTTCGTATCCTCTTTGTCGTGTGATGTAGCAGAACTGCGTGAAAGGATGACACTTGCTATCAATAGCGTTGATTGTATTTACTATGTTGATATAGCGTGGCAGAGAAACTGGGCTATCACAATGATGTATGCCGTGTAAATATGGTTTCACGCATAGAACACCTGTAAAGTATGTAAATGACCTTGAATTGTTTCTGAATCTGTTGAATATTCTTTCAAATATTCTGTTTTGTTGCATTCGTTTTCGTGCTTCGAAAACCGAGAGATAATTATGAATAATCTTGTATTTTTTCAGTTCAGTAAAAAAAGTTTTACGTACTTCTCTATCAAAAGTTATCCACTTTGTGCTTATTTTTCCCTCGGCATAGTGCAGGCGTGGGCATTACGTCGATTGCGATCGATCGGTGGACCGCCGAGACATTTTATGGTGACCACCTGTAGATTTTAGCAGTTAGTAATTATATACGGAAATATCCAAGATTGACTGTGCGCTGACTATATAAGTCTTCTACTGAATATAACAACAAAAACTAACTTTAGATAAAACTGTTTTATTTTTTAATGTATTTTGAATTGTTTGATAATAAATGGATCTAATTTGATATCAGTATATTTGTGGCTATTATTATTATATTTGTGTATCTTGCACTTTGATTTAAACGTGGTTTTAAAAATGTTAAGTTTTTTTTATTTTAGTTCTGCAAGTAAGTACATATTCTGTATCCATTATTTAGTTATAAATATTGTCGACATTTCCTTATCTCACCGCACCTACAACACTAGGTAGTGGCTTACACGAGAATTTTTCAAAGGGGGGGAGGTGAGGGTTGAAAGTCTACCATTCTCGTACCATGCCCCAATAAACAGCCAAACATATTTTTATTCATTTAGTTTCTTTTTTTTTGATTTTGCAGATTATTGGGAGCAAAAAACAGTAAAAAATAAATCTCTGAATAAATAATTAGCATTAATTAATAAAACAAATTATTAATAACAAAAAAATTAAATTTAATGTACTATATACATGGGATTATAATCAATCGGAAAAAAATAAATGGTTTGGGAGGAACGTCCAGACCCGTAAAGCACCCCCCTTGTACTCACCACCGACATTGGGTGGACCGAAACACCTTGAAAAACTTAGAAGTAGCCCGTGCTTTGGAAACGTCTGCCCACCCCTGACATATAGTGTAACAACCCTCTTTCCTCTTGGCTATTTTTTGAAACGATACTTGGACAATACCTTAGTAACTTAAGAAACTTACTAGAAAACTTAAAATAAATAAAGTAAAAAAGAGCTTAAGAAATAATATTTAATATTGAGAGTTCAACGCTTATCGAAAGAAATAAACCAAACACTCTAGCTATATTACCGTGGCCGCAGTAGCCGAGTGGTATAGGTATCGGATCGTGACTTGCCTGGTCACGAGTTCGAGCCCAGTACCACTAAAGGCCCAGCGTGTAGGGCAGCGATGCATGTTAAATCTGTTGATAGCTGAAACTTCCTCCCGTTGGTGTGGTAGTTAGGAGAGGTGGTGCCAGCTTAGGTGTCGTCCACGTCACTTGACCATGGTTCAAAATTACGTGGTCCGTCGCCCAAAGCCCTCGTGTAGCTGAACAGTGCGACGTAAATATTCAACCAATAAAGTTATATTACCAAAAATTTTGATCTCAACAAAATATTCCATATCGTAATTCGCCTGGCATAAGCTATTAAAAATAAGTATACGTGGCTTGGTTATTGTGCTGTAATCCATCTTAATACGTGTATCTAAATTCGGCATAAATACAGAAATTCTACGCAGGATAATAATGAGTCACAGGGCGTATATGTTGAATAATAACTTCATTTTATTTTTTTAATAAAATATTTTATAAAGTGAACAGCGTTAAGGCATTAATATCTATGTAAATCTATACGATTTCCAAAATAGAAAATGTTTGCAATTTTTAACAGATTATCATCTTGGAAACATTTAACATACAGAATTAGAAGAATTACAAGGACATCTCACGATTAACAGGAATGTGAAGCCATAATAACCCTTTTTTGTGTGCATCTAATGATATAGTTATCCACTGGATCAAAGCACACAGCCTAACCAACACCAAGATGTGGTAGGGAATGTACACCGTCTTTGAAATGCTGTGAGACACAAACATCTGAACCTGTAGGCAGAGGGTAGCTAGCAGTTGTATTATGATCACTATCAGAGCATTATTTAAATTTGTTATAGAATTTTGGATCAAATAAGTACGCTTGTACCTCATCAGACTCTTTTCTCTCCAGATTTTATCTGTGAGAGATTCAAAGTTGAGAATATCCTTGGAAAAAAAATACGTCATACCAGACTTTTTCGAAGGATTTCAACAGGGGCTAAATCGTCGAGAGAAACTGTAACAGTTAAAGAAAGTGTCTTTAGGAATAAATATGAAAAAATCATTTATACATATACAAAATATATATGGAACACATTTCGTACATTCCTTGGGATATATTTCTTAAATAAAGAATTTAAATTCGAATCTTAAACAAAGTGTGAATATTTGTGGTCAAAAAAGTTTTTGAAATCAAAAGACAGCCATGATGATTTTTAAGAATATCATAATATGGATCTGAAAATTTCTCCACGTCACTGACTCCACTAAATTAGTTTCATATATGTATTATATATGGGTATGGGAATCCTTCCTTTTAACTAAGTAAAAATAAGATATATATATATATATATACAGGTCTTATTTTTACTCAGTCAAAAGGAAGGATTCCACATGCCCATTAATACTGATGCGGGTGAAGCCAGACAAGTAGAGAGCATTGCAATGACAGATCGTCTTACAACATCAGCATCTCGCCCCCTCCGCGCTAGAATAAGGATCTACAGCCCAATTTTTTGTATCAGCTTTATCATTAAATGTAGTTATATGGCAGAGGGAAATTTTAATAAAGATGGCCTGTTGCTGTGTTTACATAATATTAGAGATTCATGCTGCCGTAATAGTAAGTTGAAAACTATGTATAGCCAAACAAATTGAATGACATTGTATTCAAAATTGAATAAAGGTTTTTCCAACAACACGAAGATTATATTCGAAGACATTGTAAAGAAAGATTACATGGATGCCCACGCAATAACTTATTAATTATACATTACCATACATATTCTTCATCCGATGTCCTGGTTTGGAAAGTCGTATTTTGCTTCCACACTCCCTTAATACGCATTGATGATTTATACTAAAGTTTCTGATTTTTCGGCTTTTTCCAGTCCATTGAATATATCAAAGTTTTGAAAATGTTCAAACAAGTAATTTTTAATTGATATCAGCAATACTTATATAAAATAAGGATACATATAAATTTATACTCATTTATATATTCCTTTAAAAATACAAATTCCTTTTAATTATTTTACTTTAAATGTGATTAGAGAAAATATAAGCAATCTATGATTATATTACTCAGCTTAGTTCTTTGCTTTAATCTGAATAACCTTGCTGCAGAAAATGCTTTCTCAGCTTCAACTGACGTGTGAAGAGTTGTTTTCAAAGCCTCACCTATAGTTTCATATTTGGGGATTGATTTTCAATTATTTTTTAATCAATCTTGAAACAGTTATTTTTCTAATGTTTCTACTAAGATTTAAAACTTAATAGCTGCTAGAGTAATGATCTCGTACATTGAAACATTTATTCTAGTATTTAAGAAATTTTATTTACGTAACTGATTTCTTGTTTATAAAATTGCTATGCTTTAAAAATAGCTAAATATTAATGTAAGAATCTCACACAAAAGTTTGGTTAAGAAAAATAACAAATAAAAAAAGTTGTGAGATATTTTTGAAACTTTTCTCCCCCAAATAGTTTGGGGGTTCATTCCCCTCTTCAGACTGCTGATTCAATCAAATAGTTTATGATGAAGACAAATATCCGAAAAAAAAATTTAAATAGCAAATTAAATAAAAGTCTCAAGTTTATGTTATCTAGGTAAATTTTGATATCAGATTTTTTTTAGAATAGTCATGCTGGTAGACAACGAAACGATGTTCATTTAAACACTAAATATTTTTAGTTAGTTAAGTGATGTTTGACAGACATACAGGAACTGATCAGGAAAAATGGTTACTCTTTCCTACAACAAGCTGCAAAAATTATCCTTAACCTTACATGAATGCTACTGTTTCTCTTATACTGTTACCTCTCTGATGGGGGAGCAGTTCTCCTTCCAAAGAATTTGGGGGAATAATCTCAAAATGCATTCCTGTCGTCAGCTAAAATTTATATCAGAGTTCGATATCCACAGTCAAGTCAAAACTAGCCACCTCAAATTGTTTCAGCCCCGTGTTGTTCCCAGGAATTCCCGAGAATAAAGTATAATTCCCGGAAATACAAAAAATATGAAAATCTTATACTTTTCCAGGAAAGAAACCCTAGTCCGTACGCCATAATCACAACATGTTTGAAATCTATAGCGATCTCTTTTCTTCTCTAAGCTTAAATGCGACCAAAATAAAAAGAGAGTGGCCTTCAAACTACAGATGACCACAAAGTTTAACAATACTCCTTTGATCATCCCAATTTACTCTGATTCTTTGATATGCTGATTCTTCTGATCGGATACTCATTGTGAAATATCTGAATAAATGATAAACACAGAATTTTTTAAGAGGTCTCAGGGGTATTAAATTTCTCTAGAGGTCTGAAAATATGAACAATTTTCAAACAGGTATAATTCTTTTAAATTTAAATTAAATAATTCGAATATTTTACACATTAGTTATAAAGAAATTGGGCTTCAGAAAAGTATAAAATATTTAAAATATAATTATAATTTAAAAATTATAAGCATATTAAAATAAGAAACTTTTCTATAAGAAATATTTATTAAGTTTTACGTTGCGCATGCTATTTTCTAAACTAGTTGCTTTAATTACTAGCTATAAATTGATTTATAAAGTTATATATAAATGTATTTTTATTACACTGTAGCTAATTTTTTTATATAAATAGAATAATAACTTACATATTCTAATAAATAAAAATATACATTTTTAAAAAAATATTTAAAAAATTACAATATCTTACTAATATTTTGAAATACAAAAGATATATAATACTAAAATTAGTTAGGGTTTAAAAAATATGATGTATTTATAATTCCATAAAGTATTATACATCAGAGGGGCTACTGTTTTAGAAAATAGCTTGGGCAACGCAGAAAATATTTAATATTTATAATAGAATTTTCACATATACTCATGATTTTTAAAATTATTATTATATTTTAAACATATTATACTTTTCTGAAGCCCCATTCCTATATAAATAATGTGTAAAATATTCAAATCATTTAATTTAAATTTAAAAGAATTGTACTTTTTTGAAAATTGTTTATATTTTCAGACCTCTAGAGAAATTTAACGCCCCTTAACATATTATATTATTTCAGTGATACTCATAAAGATTTGGCAATGTGTAGAATGAATTGGTGTAGCCCGCGAAAGTACTCAGTCTTTTTTTTCTTTTTGATACACAGGATTGCATCGATTTCCAACTGTGTTTGCAATTTGGTATTCGGCAAGTATGACCCATCTGTTCTTTTCGTTTCTGTTTATTAAGTACTACTTTCCAACAAAAAAATTGATCGTGATATCTCTCATACTACTTGATATAATATTTTGGAGGATCAGTAAATAAAAGAAATTTTATCGAAAATAATCATGAATATTATATATGTAGCAACAGTCGTCCCTGTTAGCTACAACCTGGTAAGGATCCAACTTTACCAGTAAGTTTCAGACCCATCTCATTGCTCCCGATTCCCAGTAAACTAGCTGAGAAAATTAATCTAAACAGGCTCTGCTTACATCTCAACACTAATAACATTCTCATTCCCCAGCGGCACGGCTTCCGAGCTGAACTCTCCACATCATACCAGCTTCTGCGGGTGGTGGAGTACATTAAAACAGGACTTAAAGATCGGAAATTGACAGAAGCTGTTTTCCTTGATGTCCAAAAACCTTTGATAGAGTATGGCACACAGTCCTACTCTACAAACTGATCAAAATTAACACCCCTCCTCACCTAATCAAAGTAATCTCTTCTTATATTTGCAAAAGAACTTTGTCAGAGTGAATATCATTCACTCTACTAATAGCCCCGTACAATGTATGGTCCCCCAAGGAAGTTTATTAGCCCCTGCCCTCTTTAATATCTATGTAAATGATATTACTAGGACCAGCTAGACCACAATTTGCATGTATGCTGATGATACCTCAATCTGCGCGCAAAGCAACGGACTTGCGCTCATTACACACTTTCTTCACAAACACTTAGCGAAATTAGAAGAATGGTTCTCAATCTGAAAAATTGCATTAAATGTATCAAAAACAGAAGCCGTCTTCTTCTCTCACCACATTAAAAAACAATCACCTGATTTTTATTTACACACCACCCGCGTCCTCTGGTATCGCAACACTAAATACCTAGGTGTAATCCTAGATAAACGCCTCATATTCAAACAACATATAACACACATTCGTAGAAACTTCAATATTACCGTGGGTAAAGTTTACTCCTTAATTGACTGGAATTCATGTTTATCTATTACAAACAAAATGCTTATTTATAAAATGATCCTCCGACCTGTTCTCACTTATGCATGTCCAATCTGGGGGCACGCAGCCTATTCTAACATGAAAATTTTAGAAACTGCTCAAAATAAAATAATTAGAATTATCACAAACGCAGACTGGTTCATGAGAAATGATGATCTCAGATCTGCCCTAAGGCTCAAAACTTTTAAAGAAGTATTCAAGAAAATAGCCATTAAATTCTTGGAAAAAATATATATATAGACTCGCATGATAATACAGCAATAACCAGAATTGAAAAATATAATTTAAATCCTCTTTTTAATCGTCCTCGAAATATTCTTATTTAAATTCATCTTTTCCAAATAGTTTCCACTGCAATCTTCAAAATTATCCGAACTCGCCGTCTTCCAATGGACGACTCTTCAGACCGAGGGCTGATTTCTACGAAGCGGGTTCTCTGCGTCGCTGTTTTTTTCTCCCTCCTCATTCTGGATTTTCAAGCCGACTACTCTAGCTCGGTCTCCGGGCTAGCCATCTTTCGGCACTGTTATTTTTCCTGCACATACACAAATTCACAAACAAGTACACTAAATAATTAAAAGCAATCTCACTCACTTTCAACACCATTTTTTCACACCTAATGACTCTTAAATTTTTACGCAATTTTATTATCATCATGTAAATTCTTACTTTTAACTTTTAATTCCATCTCTAACTATAATTATTTTAAAGCAGCAATGGGCTAAGGTAAAGCCGAACCAATGTTCCCTCCCTATTTTTCCATGACAGGAGTTTAAGCTTCCCTGCGGGAACCAGGCACTCCATCAACCATTCAACTTTTGGGTTAGCTAATCCATATACTCAGTTGAAATCAGCACCAGAACTGAACAAACAAAGCTAATTTATTAGAAAGCTTGGCATTCTTGAAAAATTGAACGCGAAGAAGCAAGTTCATTGAAGCTTCACATCTTTGGGAAATGGAACGCAAAACGTTTCTTCATCCCATATCGAAAGGTATTTGGGCCTTGAAGTGGAGAGGTCTGGATTGAGAGGGAGCTTCCTGATTAGTGGACTAAAAGAATCAGTGAGTTAACACTCTATTCGCTGCCTTGAAGTTATGGAACAGAAATTGAGTTGGAAAAAAGAGCTAGCCTGTGTGGGTTGGAGATTGAAAATATTTTAAAATTAAGAAAGGAAACATGAGATAAAATGATAAATTAGAAAAATGGTCATCCGCCATGAGGGGAACGACGCAATTAAATACTATGGGGGATTATAGGAGTCCAGAGGGATTTTTCTGGTTCTCTTAGTAATGACATTGGGATTGCAATTTTAAAGACTTAAGGCATTTAAGTTATTAGAATTTGGCAGATTATCAAAAAAAAATAATTGCCATTTTTTGAATATATTTTTTAATGAATAAATGTAGCTTTGTAAATATCTCTATTTTTAGTGTATTTACATGCCTAAGTTATATTCCTGATTAAAGCATTTTCTAAAAGGTTAGTGTTTGGATTAGCTGCATAGCCCCACACAACCACACAAGGTAAGCGTACGTTAAGATGGGCCGCAAAACAGCAGTGTAGGTAAGTACTTTGTTGTAAAGATTCATTTGAGAATTCCGCTAAATTAAGGGGTAAATTGAGCGCAAGGTAATTTACTTTCACGCGCGTATAAGATGTGTTGTTTAGATGAAAATTTTTTGTCTAAGAATATTCCTAGGTAATTCGTGCTCTGAGACCAATGTAGTTCTGTAGAGTAGAGGGCGAAGATAGTTTATTGAATTCATATCAACATATATGCAAAACTATTATAATAAAAATAGTGGTAACTATTGAATTCATATCAATATATATATATATATATATATATATATATATATATATATATATATATATATATATATATACTCCTGTTTGTGAAAATTGAAACACCACGAAGGACCTACGCGAGTGAGCTGAAATTTCCAGGAAATGTAAAGTAGGACATGATATGCAAATGATTAGAATTGCAGACCGGTAGCGCATGCGTATGCTGAGCAGCGCCCTCTGAAGGGTAGATCGAACCGAATATAAATAGACAGCTGTAGCGAGGCGCGTATTATTATCGGTGGTTATATGCTAGTGTAAACGTTAACTGAATCTTTACTGTGCCTCGTCGATGAAAGGGAGTGAAATTTGAGCAAATTTCGGAGTTTGAACGGGGCAGAATCGTCGGCCTTCGTGAAGCTGGATTGTCTTATCGTGCAGTGGCCGCTCGTGTGCAGCGTAACAGCAGCACAATCATAGGTGTTTCGAAGCAGTGGACGGACGAGGGTCGGACAGCTAGGAAATCCGGGAGTGGACCCCGAAATGTGACGTCAGCTCGCGAAGACAGACGCCTGGTGCGAATAGCTCAGACGGACCGCACAGCTTTTTCTAGACAATTGGCAGCACAGTGGTCAACAGCCACACGTGTTTCATTGTGTGCTTCATCAATTCGGAGACGTCTGCTGCAGCGTGGGCTGCGCGCAAGGATTCCTTTACGCAGGATTCCTCTCACGCAAAACCATCGCCGCCTGCGACTACACTGGGCCAATGTGCATAGGAGCTGGCGTGCTGATTGGCAGCAGGTCGTCTTTTCTGACAAATCCCGCTTCAATTTGGGGCACCATGATGGCCGAACTCGTGTCAGGCTCTATGCCGGTGAATGGCGCATTCCGGAGTGCATTATCGAACGCCACAGTGGACGAACACCCGGAGTTATGGTCTGGGGTGCCATAGCATATCATGGATGATCACAATTGCTACGAATTTGGGCAGTGTTAACAGTACCCGATACATAAACGAAGTTTTACAGCCCTAAGATATTCCTTTCCTGCAAGGATTGCCAGGGGCTGTATTCCAGCAGGATAATGCACGTCCACATGTCGCCAAGACTGTCAAATCCTATCTTGATTCACAGCAGGTACAGCTTTTTCCTTGGCCTGCGAATTCGCCGGATATGTCACCGATTGAACATGAGTGGGATATCGTTGGGCGGCGTATCGCTCGTGATCTTCGTCCTGTTGCTTCGACAGATGAACTTTGGTTGCGCATACAAACAATATGGAATACTCTTCCGCAGACAGATATTAAAAATGTGTTTAACTCCATGCCGCGTCGTGTAGCAGCTCTTATTGCGGCGCGTGGTGGCCACACAAAATACTAATTTCTGTCTCTTTTAATTGTTTGTTTGGTTTGAAAATGTAATAATTTATTTGTACCATTACCTCTCAACTGTGTATTAAATTTCATTCAACTATGATGCTTCCTTCATGGTGTTGCAAATTTCACACACACACACACAAACAGGAGTTTATTTAAATTCTAAGTTCGACAATTTTCAAAAAATAAGCAGTTTTTTATTTAAAAATGCATACCGATTTTTGTAGCATGTACTAACTACAATAGATAGAAAAATTGGCACAATCATTTTTTGCATGTATTTTACACAAGCAAACATTCAGAACAATAGGAGAGTAATTAATACGGTTCTTGGAATCCTTCCCTGGTTTAAAAATGGGAATGGTAAAATGAGAAAAAGAATGAGAAGCAATCATGGGGAAGAATTTTACTCCTAGATTCAATTATAAAATAAAAAGCAAGGAAGTAAACACAATTTGAAGAGATTCAATCCATTCGAAAATTGTCATATTCTATGAATTCGATTACTTTTTGTTTAACGTTTTCCTCGTTTTAAATACTAATATTAAAAGAAAATTAAATTTTGTTTTGAAAATGAGAAAAATACACTTTAGAATTTAGAAATCCTTTGTTATCGGAAAACCATACTAAAAAACAACATCTATAATATATGAATTTCTAAATCATTAATTAAAATAAGTTTCTTTCTAAATTAAAATCTTTCACACTTTTTCTGAACACGTTTCTAATTTTTTTTCAGCATTGAAGATTTTTCAGTATGTTATTTTTTCTAAAAATATAAGTTGATTGAGGAAAGGAGTAAGGCGAAATTGAAAACAGACCGATCACTAAAAAAGACTGGTGCAGAAGTAAAAAATTAGATCACATCCGAAATGACTTTATGTTACTTGAATTAAAGAGAAAAGGTTCAAATGTGTTAAATTGAATCATGCTCGATTTTTTTTCAAGAAATATTATGACAGAAAAAAATTTGTAAGAGCTATTTAAAAAAGAAAAACCTTTTTTTACTTCTTCAATTTAAACTACTAGATTAGTTCCTTTATGCACTGTTTCTCACTTTTTTCCTTTTGCTGCTTAATTTCATTATTTTTTAACATAAACATCTGTGACAACTATTAATAAGTAAGTCACATTATATATATTCAGGGGGTTGTTAAAGTCGACTGACAAATTCAGAGGGATGAGCAAAACATGAGGACCACAAATCACCAAAGACAGGGATCTCGAACCACGTTTCGTCGGAGTATGTCTTAAGAACATTTATGAAGGGAGTGATGTCGAGTAGAATGAAAAGGGGCAACAAGAGGGAAGAAATGCATTTATTAGGAGTAAAGCATGTTTAGAATACGAACAAAGCATTACAGCTCGATGCCTCCTTCATGGTGTTGCAATTTTCACAAACAGGAGTTTATATATGTGGCATGCAGCCAAAAGCAAAACACAGTCTTCGCGCGCAGGCGCAGCTAATGAGAACCGAAACTGTGGAAACTTTTGAACTAGTGAAAGTGAAACAAAAACTTTTGGACATTAGAGAGAGAAGAGAGAACGCGAGAGGTGCGCGAGCAGGCGTTACCTTCTGAATATCATCGTCAAACTTATCTGTAAAAACTTATCTACCTTTTTAATTAATTTTTGTTTAATGTTAAAATAAAATAGAAGATAGACCAACGTCTTGGACCCCTTGTTGTCTCCCACAAATTATGGGGGCTCGACCGCGATAGATAAAATTTCGATTTTGAACCAAAGTCTGGACAATGAACAACAGCGTCCGTGAAGGAGACGCGCCGCCATTTTACGGAAACTTCGTTCAACCTGTGTAGAGGTTGAATTTTTCAACTTCATTCCGCCTGTGTAGAGGTCGGAACAAATAACAAAATAACCTGTGTAGAGGTATTTTTCAACGAACCATCGAAAAATATACCGCCTGTGTAGAGGTTGGAAAACCCATCGACGAAAATTCCGCCTGTGTAGAGGTTGGAACCACTCACAAACACCTTCGAAGAGGTGACAAATCGAACAATTTCAAGAACTATTTTTCATCTAACGATATAACCTGCGAAGAGGTGAAATCAGTGGATTCACAACGTTTTTTCTTCATTGGATACATCGTACGTGCGAGCAACAAGGGAGCCAGAAAAAAAAAGGTAGGATCTTTCCATTTCTAAAATGTATAAAAACGCTCTTAAAGAGGATCTCATAAGAGTTGTTCAGGAGCTAGACGGTATTGTCGAAAGTACTGACACTATAGTTAAACTAAAGACTAAAATTGAGAACAGTAGTACATTTGAAAATGATCCAGATTTCGTTAAAACTTTAATTCAAAACTGTATAGATGAGAGAGTATCGCAAAACGAAAGAGAGGTAACTTCAGAACAAAAAATTGAGCTCGCGAAACTTCAGTTGGCAAAATTAGAAAAAGAAATCGAACTTCAATTGGCTAAAAATAAAGCATTAAGTTTAAATCCAGCAGCTAAAGTCGAAGAAAAACAGTTCGAAACTAACATAGAAAATATGATAAAAAGTATAAAAACTTTATCTCTTCCTGTTCCCACCAGATCTGAAAATTTTAATCTGTTCTTCCAATCATTAGAACGCGCATTTTTAACCAAGAAAATAAATGACGAATATAAATCTGAAATTTTAATAAATCTTCTGGGCGAAAGAGCTCATAACGTCTTACTGTATATTAAAGAAGAGGAATTAAATGACTATGAAAAACTAAAATCTATAGTACTCAGAGAATTCCAATTAACCCCTCGCGAGTGTTTAAACTCATTTAAAAATGCTGTAAAATCATCAGGCGAGACATACATCCAATTTGCTGCAAGATTGACGGCAAACTTCCAATATTATTGTTCGTTAAGAAAAGTTAATTCCTTTGAATCTCTATGTGATCTTATAATTTCTGATAAATTATTTGAAACTTTAAATAAGGAAACTGCAACTCATATTGGCATTCGAGAAGCAGAAGATTGGTTTAGGCCTATTGATTTAGCTAAAGAGTGTGATATTTATATTTCATCTAGAAGCGGATCACATAAAGAAACTCCTATTAATTATGGATATACCCAAGACCCCTTTAAAAATAGATCACAAAACTTTAAACCAAAGATTAAAGAGAACTATCCCCAATATCTTGAAAGAGAAAATAAAAATTGCTATATATGCGGTGATTCATCTCATTGCGCAAGAGACTGTGAGAAGCGTTTTAAACCTAAAGAATCTAATGATCACATCCATAATAGAATAAATGTGAATACTTTGAAAGTCGAGAGCGAAAAACAAAATAGCGATGAATGCGCAAATCTTCAATACGTAAACATTTTTGTGGAAAATCAGCCCGTAACAGCATTGATTGATTCAGGTTGCCAGATCCCAGTTTTAAATTCCTCACTAATTAGAGTGCAAACACCTTCCGAAGAGATCATAACATTAAGTTCATGTTTTGGCGAACAGCGTATGGTAGAAGTTAAACCCATAAATATTTCTCTTAATCAACACTCTACTAGCTTAAGTGTGCGAACGGCGATATCACCGACCTTGACCGAAGAATTTATTATACATCCCAGTGTATATTCTGAAATAAAAAAACTAGGCCACGCAAAGAGCGATGTTTTATTGAGTGAAAGTGGATCCTCTTTGAGTGCAGATTGTGGTGTTTCTTTTCCAAATGTTTCTGTTTCAAATGTGATAGAAAACTCTAGTTATGATTTGCCATATGTTGAAAACTTTAATACTAGAAATGATTCGAGTTCTCGAATTAAGGATTATAAATGTAATAAAATTAAGAGTACTAAGTTAAAATTGAGTATTGTAAGAGAAAAATGTTCTGATATAGTATTGTGTAAGAAAGCCAATGGTGCCATGAAAACGAGTTCCGTGGAATTTATCTCCCGATCTCCTACCCCTTCACCTATGAATAGTAATTATCATCGGTTTGTGTTGCTCCGAAGGATCTTCCAGCCCTGGCAGTGGAAACGAAGAAAAAAGAGAAATCGTTTTGAACAGACGTCCAGAACTCTACAGAGGAAAATATAGATGCGTTCAACCAAAGATCAACTTGTTGAAAAAGATGTTCTTATGCCTGTGAAACAATGTGTTTTCCTGTGGAACCTTCCGGATGTCGAAGAGGTGCCTTCACATGATGGAGAAACTGTCTAGTTCAACAAAATTTTGATATGTTTAATCTCTATATATTTGTCGTATAGTCCTTGTCTGTTCCGTTTTTTTTTTTTTGTATGTTTCAGATTCTCCTCTGGTCTCCATGGAAATACCGCTGCGGACAGCGTACGGTCAGAATGGCCGTTGTGGCATGCAGCCAAAAGCAAAACACAGTCTTCGCGCGCAGGCGCAGCTAATGAGAACCGAAACTGTGGAAACTTTTGAACTAGTGAAAGTGAAACAAAAACTTTTGGACATTAGAGAGAGAAGAGAGAACGCGAGAGGTGCGCGAGCAGGTGTTACCTTCTGAATATCATCGTCAAACTTATCTGTAAAAACTTATCTACCTTTTTAATTAATTTTTGTTTAATGTTAAAATAAAATAGAAGATAGACCAACGTCTTGGACCCCTTGTTGTCTCCCACATATATAAACTACTGAAATAAAAATAGTTGTAACTGTTAACAATATTGTAAAGTATGGTGCAATGGCGAGCGAATGGCAGCGCCATCTACAAGTATTAAGTAAGTGGTGTGAGTAGTTAAGTGGAGTGCCACATACATACACATTATTGCAAAACATTTGTATATTCGCACATATTTGAACGAAGTAAAATATTGGTTATTCGAAAAAAAAAAAAAAAGTTTAGATTTCTAATTAATTTACTTCATACTTAGTAATTAAAGCTACTCTCGAAAATATTATTCAACTAGTATCCGAGTCTTTCTGTAGGGCAAATAATAAAATTCCGATTAATATAAACAAAATTTTTTAAAAAATGCTTTCATGAAATAAGCATTAATCCGAATTGTTAAATTATACATTCTGCAGTTTGTGTTATTAACTCTAAAAAAAAAAAAAAACTATTTGTTTTTCTTTTTCTTTTTACAGGCTTGCGATTCAAGGAAAAAACAATTTATTTTGTAAATAGAACATAAAATGCTATTTTTTTTAAATATATGTTAGCCACCAGCCAAAATTCAATCTCGAAACGCTATTCAAAAATTCCATTAATATGCGTGAAAAAGGAGTTTATATATGGCTGATTTATGATTCTTGTTCACAACCTCTTCTATTTTAATCCGGAATAAAGTATGCTGCGAAAGAGGAAAAATCGAAATAATCCCCTGGAAGTTAGAAAGTGCGGAGAAATTTATTTCACGTGTTTTTTGGAGGGGAATAGAGGAGGGTTCAAGGAAAATAGTTTGGCACTCATTCTTACAGGAGTGATGCTACAGTGGGGGTCGAAATCACGTAGTTCACGGGGCATATTTTCTTGTTGCAAGATGCACATGAGCGTGGACCGCTTTTTCATCCATCTCTAGAAGATGTCTACCTATGTATCAGACGATTTTTTTTATATTGAATTTATGTTGTCTTTTTTCCCTGAAAATGTTGTGCTGTGAAATCCGTCAAGTAGTTTTCTTTTTCTACTCTAGAGGATATAACCAATCCTTTTGTATACCTTTTGGCGGAAAATGTCAGTTCTGCTCTTTTTTTCAAAGGTGAGGTCAAGGTCAAGGAGATTTATGACTACTTGTAAGTCTTTCTAAAAAAATGGAATTCGCTTGAGGGAAAGAAAAGATCAAATGATTTTTCGGGGAAAGTGGAGGATGTATCAACTTCAATTCGTATTTGTACACTGAATGAATGCTGAATTTTTGATGCTACGAAACAGGGATATCTGAAGGGTCATGTGATTTGAGAATTTACAGAGGGAGACAATTCACACACAGCAGACATTTTGGACAAAAATTATACAGTAAATGAAATATTTTTGTGTTAATATAACCAACAATATAGGATCTAATCGATAGTTTTATTCAAGCATCTTAGTCATAACTAACCCTTATTTAACCTTATTGACGTGATGAGCGAGTTTCATTTTAAGTCTATTATTAAAATACTAATGAAGCGGCGCAAATCTGGAGGACAGAGCCCGTGACATATGGATCCGAAGCCCAGCAACGTGATCACTACACAAAAGTGATCACCTCTGTTCGGAGGCTGTTACTGGTCTATGCAGATGATACTTCTACAGTACTCCCCAACCAGTAAGTCAGTAGATAGGCGAACGAACACGAGATATTTGTTTTGGTGGGTGTGGGAACTGTGTTGCTGTTAATTGGGGGTGTGGGAACTGTGTTGCTGTTAATTGGGGGTGTTGCGTCATGGGAGTCGGGAGAAATTTAATTAGGCTGCGTCAAGTTAGTCTTGGTTGCTTTTCTTGCTCTCTTCGTCTCCAACAAACTTTTAAATTTGAACAAAAGCATCCTATGCTCCTACAAAAAAAATCATCATTTTAAAAGTTTAATCATGAGACATTTTCATAGGGTCAATTTCCATGCTGAGTAGGAACTAGTTTTATCCCTCATTCGTCAGCAATTTTGGATACCTCATGGTAAATCAGCTGTCAAGAAAGAACTGCGCAACTGCATAGACTGTTTTAAACTTGTGGCTAAGCCCGTCTCTCAAATGATGGGTGACCTACCAATAGAACGAATCACCCCTTGCCGTGCTTTTGAAAAGGTAGGCATTGACTTTGCTGGACCTATCACGACAAAGTGCCAACATACTTGCAAGGTGAACAACTTCAAGTCTTACATCTGCCTCTTCATATGCATGTGTACTAAAGCGGTGCACCTTGAACTCGTATCTTCGCTATCAGCAGCAGCATTTCTATCAGTCCTGCGTCGAATTGTTTCACGCCATGGCTATCCATCAGACATTTATTCTGACAACGGGACGAACTTCGCTGGTGCTTCAGCTTACTTGAAAGACTTTTTTCAATTACTTCACAACTCTAATGTCCTGGACTATTCGTCAAGCAAGAACATTAAGTAGCACTTCATCCCTCCATATGCACCGAATTTCGGAGGTGTGGGAGGCTTCAGTCAAACTCACAAAGCAGGATTTGCTCAAAACACTTAAAGGCGGCTGTGCTGAACTTTGAAGAGTTAGATACAATATTGTGCCAAATCGAGGCGTGCATAAATTCACGTCCTCTTTATCCCTATCATCAGACCCTAAGGATCTCCAGCTGTTAACACCCGGACACTTTCTTATCGGGTGTCCCTTGCTTGAACTCCCTGATCACAGTCTGACTAACTAATCTTTGAGTATTCATTCTAGGTGGTCTCTTCTGATGAAGTTGAAAATGATGTTCTGGTCTCGCTGGCAGCTCTCCTACCTCCACACTCTGCAGTCCCGAACCAAATGGATGCAAGGCTAGAAAAACCTAACGGTAGGATCCCTCGTCCTCATCAAAAATCCAGTCTCTTTCAGCACCAGGTGGACTCCCGGACGGATTGTGGCCACACATCCTGGAGCTAACGGAATATGTCGTGTCGCCATTATCCAGACCTTAAGTGGAGTCATGACAAGACCAGTCTCTCAAGTTGTAGTCTTGCCCCTACCACCATTGACTACATCTTCTCCCCCCCCGGAGGATGTTAAGAACAGTTGACTCCTTCGCCGTCCAGAGATGGCGCCATGAACGGAACTTTTCTTCATTCTAGAAGTTTTTATGATTGGTGGGAAAAGGGGATTCTATTCGTATTTGTGTGTGATGGAAGCATCGTTTTTTAGCGATGGTTTTGTGCAATGTTTTTCTAAATGCAACGGTGTGCGTGTGTGGTTTTTGTAAAATATAGGCTGGAAAAGTTCTTTGCGTGTTTCTCAGTGACTCATTTTAATGCATCTATTTTCCTCAAGCTTCTCTTCCCTATATCTTTCTCAGAGAAGTCAAGATACCTTCCTGAAATCATATAGCTCTGCGCGTATATCCAACATCACGCTGGCTCATACTATAACACTTCCACTTCCGAAGCTGTCCATTTCTGTGATTTCGAGATGATGGTACCCGGGTCCCAGGTTCTTTTCATAAGTAAATACGTTGAAAATCATTTTTCAGAATGAGTTTCGAGACATCAGTGAAGAGAACATAGGCCCGCTGCCCCTATATTCAATATTGAGGCAGCGGGTCTATATATATTCAATCCCATATTCAATTTTTCATACACTCTCTGAGCCATATCAGGCAGACTGTTTGGACAAAGTAAGGAAGATACTGACTACTGCCTTCCTGGTAAAAAGCCCTTCTCATTAAATATTAGGTTAACATCAATGCACTCTAGAACTAGTCTCCTGGAATAATTCGCAAATTATATTTCGTTTTATAGTAAGACATCTAAATGCCTTTACTTAGAATTGACCTGCCTCTCTCTAAACTGTGTTCCATTGTAATCCATCATCCAGACATTGCTTGCGCTATTGATTGTAAGAGTTCTAAAAATAAGCATAAACCTTCCAAAACACGAGCAATGGTATAATCGCACAGAGTAATATATGGTGTCTGAAATATACTTGGTCTTAAAAGGGGTTTTTTTCCATATGAATACAATCAAAGACAAAGATCGAATCGAATTGGATGATTAGAAAAATCATCTTTTCTCAGTTACTTTTACCAATTCTCATCAAAAAATAATTCAGCAGTTTTTTCGAAAAATGAAGGAAAATGTCTTTGTTTCCTAACTTTTGCGCATCAATTTATATCATAGAATTTGTGTAATATAAAATTAATGAATGTAAAAAACATGAGATTGCATTACTTAAAAAGAAGAGAACGTTATTGTATTAAAAAACACCATGCCATACCATTGTTTTTGCAAAATGCGTTTCCTTTGTCTTGTTCTGAATAGATGTCCATTTAACTTTTTTATTCATCATATTTAATTCAAAAATCTGGTTTCAAATAAAAGGGTCAATTTGTAATGTTCATTATTCAAACATAGTTTTCAAGATAATGTCGAATAATTTAAATGCTCATGATCACTTAAACCAGTGTTTCCCAACCTTTTTTGTGCCATGCCCCACATTAACCTTTCTAAAGTTTTTATGCCCCCCATGTAACATACATAATATTTAATATTAAAAAGATGATTTGTTCTCTTAAGAAACATAAATGATGGATTCTAGGAATAAATCACTATCAAATTGTAAACAAAACACAGTAAGTAAGATTTCAAAATATACACTCTGTCGCAAAAAAATATATGCACCCAGAAGAAATCAAGCTACAATCACGAAACTCGGCAAGAATGTAGTCTGGTAAGAGATATGTAAATGATTAAAATTTCGAAGCCAATGAGACAAGGCTAAGTGTGCTATGCGTATATTAGTTGCGCAACTGGGAGAGTTTAAAAGCATGAGTACGAGCGCCATACGGCTATCCAAACGAATCTGATGACTTTGATAGACGATATTGAGACTTAGGAAGCCTCTAAGACGTAACCGGCGGCAGTACGAGCAGCTGACGGACTTTGATAGGGGCCGTATAATAGGCCTCAGAGAAGCAGGTTGGTCGAATAGACGTATCGGCCGCCACCTCGGTCGGAGCGATATGGTAGTTGCTCGGTGTTGGCAACAGTGGATCACAGAAGGTAAAGAGTGTACCGTCGCGGAGGGTCAGGACGTCCCAGGAACACAAATGATCGCGAGGATCGTGCAATCAGAAGAGTGGCCACTTCGGCACCAACAACGTCGCTAGCATCGATTCAACGCCACTTACCTCCTTCCAGACATCCAGTGCCATCAAGAGAAACCATAAGGAGACGACTGACCGAAGTTGGATTGAGGAGCCGACGTCCGCTAAGACGCTTACCACTGACCCCACATTATAGGCAGTGTCGACTGGATTTTGCCGACCTCGGGCAACTTGGTGTGTGACAGACTGGAGACGTGTCATCTTCAGTGATGAATCCCGATTCATTCTCAGTGCTGATGACCACCGCACACGTGTCTGGAGGCGCACCGGCCAGCGATCCGATCCGGCATTTATTGTCGAGCGGCATACAGCAATTTCACAAGGTGTGACAGTTTGGGGAGCAAAATGGGACACACGATCATCTTTAGTGGTCCTTCAAGGCACTTTGACAGCTCGCAGATACGTGGACGATATTTTAACGCCGATTGTGCTACCCATGCTATCAAGTCGCCCAGGTGCCATTTATCAACAGGATAATGTTCGTCCACATACTGCGCGACTCTCCCAACAATGTCTTCAAGGATATGACGTCCTACCATGGCCTGCCAGGTCACCAGATTTCGCCAATAGAGCATGTCTGGAACGCGCTGGGAAGGCAACTGCAGCCGTCCCGAGATACAGGAGAATTAATGTTGCGCAGATGCAAAGACTATGGCAGGATCTTCCACAGGGGGTCATAATTTGATCTAATTGAATCGATGCCACGCCGAATTTCGACTTGTATAGCTGCCAGAGGTGGCTTTACTACTTACTGATTTTTAACCTTTTTGCAAGCTGTAACATAATATTTAATAATAAAATGATATTTTGTTCTGAATTTTTAATCATTTGTTTATTTTCATATACACTACATGCATACCAAATTTCGTGAATGTAGCTCAATTTCTTCTGGGTGCATATATTTTTTTGCGACAGAGTGTATAATGAAAAACAAATTAAAATTCAAAATAATTTTAATAATGCTTTTTCCAAATTAATTTGTCATTTTAATATAGTGAGATCCTTGCGCTTGATGTTGCTGCAGAGAGATTTTATATTGGGTTCCAATTTGGTTAGCTTAAGTCTCAAATCGCCACGTTGTGATACATCCAGCCGATTTCTTTTTTTTTTATCAGTAAATCATTTTCAGCACTAAATCCCCATTCAACCAAAAATGAAGATGGAAACGGTAGTAATAGCTTTCTTGCGCATTTGGTTGAGTTTGGGTATTTGATTTCAGTTTCCTCACAAAGCCATGCCATCGCACCTTTTATACTAAATAAAATTTTAATTCAGTCATCGTTTTGCAATTCGGCGAGTTCTGCATATTTGAAATATCAGACAAATCCACTAACATTGGCTGCATCATCCATGTTGGAAAATCAATTTGTTTTAAATCCAAAAATCTTTCGTTAAAATTGGCCGATAAATTATTCAAATGATTTACAATAGCAAGTAAAGCGGTATCAGTTACTTCACATTTTCGGAGCCACTGGAACTGTTCAAAGTTTTTGTTGTTAATATGTTTTTGACATAACTCGATATTGGTAATAAAACCAAATATCTTCGTTTTTGCATCAACAGTATTATTTGTTCCTTGAAGTTGCTTATTTAATATGTTTAATTTTTCAAAGATATCGGCTAAATAATTCACAAATGCTTTACCATCGATTGTTAATAGGTGCTTCATTTTTGGTTTGTCGTTAAAAAAATCACTAAGGGTATCAAACAGTTCCATAAATCTTTTCAAGCAGTTTTCTTTAGATAGCCACCTTACTTCAGTATGAAGTAAAAGTCTCATATGGTCTTCATTTTGTTCTTCACAAAATAGCTTGAAAAGACGGTAACATTTGGCACTAACTTTAATAACATTAACACATTTTATTACAGTATGTAGTACTTCGTTTAGAACAGACAAGATGTTTTTAGCTACCAAGTTTTGCCTATGGATAACACAATGCACAAGAATCATTTCTGGATTCGCATCTTTCATCAATCTTAAGCAGCCATTTTTCTTGCCCATCATATTAGGAGCACCATCTGCAATACAAGATGTTATATTTTTCATTTGTATATCATTGACATATAAGTAGTTTTTTAGCCTATTAAATATATCTTTGGAGGTAGTGGTGCTTTCTAATCTTTTACAGAACAACATTTCTTCTGCAAAATGCCCTTTATCAATATATCTTACGTAAGTTATCAATACAGCATTACTATTTCTCAAAGTTGATTTATCCATTTGCACTGAGAATGTTCTTGTTTTCAGCTTTTCAACAAGCTGTTTTTCAATATCTTCGCCCATTTCCTCTACTTTTCTGCCAACAGTATATTTACTGAGTGGCATAGCTTTTACATCTTTGTCATCTTTTTCAAGAACCGTTTTGAGGAATGCTGATATTGACGGTTTTATTAAATTCTCTTCTATAGTGTGATTTTTTCCAGTTTTAGCGATGAATAAAGAAATTTGATAACTAGCTTCAAGAACACGATTATTAGTTGAAGTATGGGCAGTTGAAGTGTAGCGACTTTATTGTTGTTCTTTTTTCAAAGTTTTCCTTCAATGTTTTAAAGTAACTCAAATCTGAATTAATATGAGCACTATGTTTCGCCTTCAAATGCGCCTCTAGACGACCTCGTTTTATTGATTCGTTACTCAAGAATTTTTGGCATAAAAGACAAAAAGGAATCCACTCATCTTGAAGAGCAGGTATGAACCCAAATTTTAAATATTCCTCCGAATATTGATGAATTTTTTTCTTGCTTGCACTACTCATTTTATTAAGGGCTATAAGAAATAAAAATAAAATCAATAAAAAATAATATTAAAATATGTGTTAAATTTAATTCACTGTGACATAGAGCAAAAGTATTCTAAAAATGCATATTTATTTAAATGTATATAACACATTTACTACACTGCCACCGCAAATCAAAAGGTACCTGTATTTTTTCTATTAAAAAAAATTCTCTAAAAAGTTACACTTCTAAAATTAAAATAAATAAAAATACTTACCTATTATATCTATACAATAAATATATATTTTTATAAAAACAACGAGCTTGTACTACAGTTTTGACGAACACTTATTTGAGATTAAGACCAACAGAATGATGTAAAACACTACAGGTGTTGCGATAGGCCAATTAGGGGCAAACAACTGCGCTGTTTAGCAAATTTCTTGACTGGCCGGACTATGTCCCCCTCCCGGCAGACGGCACACTCCGCGGTGAACCCCGGACGAAGCCAATCACCCAGTTGATATTTTTGTCTCGTCAAACGAAATTATGCCTAATAATTATTTAAGATTTTGCTCTTTTTGATAAAAATTTGGCACTGATATCTAGCAATGCAGGAGCGGAACGGTTAGTGTTGTGTCGTATCCATTTTCGAATTGCCCCCTGCGGAACGCCCCCCGTGGGGCATGGGCCCCACGTTGAGAAATGAAGATTTTTCGAATGCTGCCACCTGAGATAATAGATTGGAATAGTACCCTAAGTGATTATATGTGGAGTATCTTATTATTTTTGTATTTAAATCTCTCACCTAACTTCATAAATTATTTAGATGACATAGTAAGTTGAATATGAATAGAGCTTTACTTAGGATGTTGAGAAATAGACCGCAAGTAACTCAAATAATTTGATAGTCTTAGAATTGTCATTAACGAGTATCTGAATGTTCATCTTTCTTCTGAATTAATGTGATCAAATTTAATATTCATGCCTCAGACTATAAATAATATTTCTGAAACTTTTATCTGCCTTCGAATTATAATTGAAAGATATATATACCTTTTCACACACACACACACACCTACTTACACAACTAATGAATAAATAAGGAAATATAAGTACAACGAAAAGCGTTTAATACAGAACTGAGGGAACTGAAATAATTTTGTGAGTTAAGGAACATTTAAAAAAATCATATATTCAACAAAATTAAGTCATTTAGAGAACATTTAATTTACATAGATATGTACATATGCATGTATTTAATAAAAATCCATGAAACAAAAGCCTTCACAATGAAATATAATACAAAATTTTCAAGATTTAAAAAACAAAACAATTATTAAGTTTTTGGAAAATAATCTGATATTTCTTATGCATTTCTTTCTTTAGCGTCAAATTTTCAACGAATTGTTCGACGTCGTCCATTTTGTTATTCATTTCAACTTAGGAATATGCGACTACACTTCTTGACAATTGCTGAGGAACAGTTACGTTTTTCGGAATAATTAGAATAGATAATGCTTGAAGAAATGAAACTAAATTCATATTTAGAAAGGACAATGGACATTTATTATAGTGCAAAATGGTACAGATATCGCTACATCAAAAAAAAAATAAAAACTTAAAAATAAAAAAATAGATGTCTTTTGGAGGATTTTCAAACAGCCGCAAAAAATTGATCTTTAGGTCAGAATGATGCAGATATGAGTACCATAATAATATATGTGCCGACCATGAACACTAATGAAAATTTTGTATCTGTTCTTCATGCTCCTCACTAAAATATCACGGTGTCCTTGGGGGGGGTATAGTCCCATTCCAGTTTCAAGGCGGTTTTGAGCTCTTGCGCTGTACGAGGAAGGATGGCTCTTTGTGCAACACGACTGCAAAAAGTATCCTAGGTACGTTCAATAGGATTTAGGTCGGGAGAGAAAGCAGGCCATTGCATAAGGGGAATATTTTTACTTTGCAGTGTGTCCGATATCTCAACGCTTCTGTGTGGCCGAGCATTATCGTCCATAAACAGAAAACCTGTACCTAAAGCATCTCTATAAATACGAACATTATCCAGAATAATCTCTCTGCAATACCGTTGTGATGTAACGCGTCTAAAGAGTGAATTTATTAAGGCCTTTTGAAAACATACACATATATATGTTATTTTTTTGTTTTGTCATGTCGAATGCAAGGTATTTGGGCAAGATAACTCATTTTATATAACTATTATATAACTTTGCTAAAAATTTCGACTGCTTCTTTTTAGCTCCGGAGAATTGACCTAGATTTCTCAACATTTCCAAAAATAGAAGAAACAAATAAACAGTCTCTTTATAAATTATAATTCTTTTTTGAATACAACTACTCTTTATCTGATTAACTGGAAACAATCTTTTTTGTTACAAAGTGATATTATGCTTTTAAATTGTAGCAAGATCTTCTATTTATCAACTGTCTAAAAATAATGTGTTTTAAATAAAATGGATACATACACACAGCCCAATCTATACAAAAGACGGTCACTTCAAATTCAGTTGTTTTTTTGTGTGTGTTTCTATTACCATGAAGGTCAATATTTTTTATCTTCCTCAAGAGTTTGTTGAAGTTCAAACAATCGTTTTCTAAATCAAGAGAAACAAAATGACTGAGAAGACCCTAAAAAATCTCTAAAGAGAAGTTCTTTAGAACAAAAGGTATCTCTTTTGTTGAAATGCGTAAAAGAATCTTTCCAAAATACGATTAATCGCTATGATCTCTTTGTATTTTTTTACATTCGATGGATAAAAGAGACGTAAGCCGTTTGGGATGGAAAAGGGGCAATTAAAATATCAAGAAATGGTTTCTCAGCGAGTAAGGGTCTTTTCTTCAATTTCGGAATGGTTGAAGGAGATTTGGATTTACTAGTTTGGTAGTAAAATTTGGATAACAGATAAAAGTTCTGTAACGTATGTAAAAAGGTTATTAAATTACTTTAACTTGCCATTTCTCGTGCGAAAAGAACGAACGGAATTTCATGCACTAGGTATCATATGCCCAAAGGTGTTTACAATTTTGTTTACCGTAAAATTTTCATACAAAGGTGAAAAAGGAAGAAAAGTAGAAAGTACAATATGTTTATTTACTTCTCACACTTAAATTTAGTTTTTCTGTGCTTTTTATTAGGGCATTCAATACATTGTTTATACACTTCTTTAGTCTTCGTCATGACTGAGTGCGATGTTTTCTCTTGAGAGATATTATTATTATTATTTTCAATTTCGTAGAAGCATTTCTTGCTGTTTTTTACATTCTTCTGTAAATTGAAATCCAAAACACTTCAGAAATCAGCTTCTGGTTCGATGTTTGGTAGGTGGTTTCAGAGTACTTAACAAAATAATTTGAGCTTTCATTGCCTCAACCTTCATCAACAAAAAAATATTGCCATAGGCTAATTAATCATTACATTTTCTAGTAATTGAATATGGTGTGGTCATTTTATCAAGGACGATAATTGTTCCTTCAATTAAATTATCTGGATAGATTTCTCTCAGTAGAGGAATCGTATACTCGCTATTATATTTTCCATTATTCAATTCTTCCTCATCATTCCGGCAAAAATACTTCATTCATTCGAAAATATTGTTGTACTGTATCTATTAATTGCTCTGTATCTATTGAAGTATTTGAATGTAACATTTCTTCATAATACGCTATAGCATAAAAAATTTTTAAAACGGGCTCATGCATTTAGAACTGTAATGGTGATTCACGCGAAAGATATGACATACCCAAAAATCTATATTTAGAATTCGCCTACAAGCTAAGGCCCCTCAAATGATAAGACAACTACACGAGAAACTTTTCATTTTCCAAAAAAAGGTTTAGATGGAGTCTTGAAAAAAGTTAGGCGTGGGTATGGCATATCTTGCGCAAGAAGTGCAATGTTAATTATGTCTGAACGTCTAACTTTTCCTAATAATGAGCAAGGTAATTTGAAAAAAAGTATAAGTAATTTTATAATAATATTTTTAGAATCAGTTAGTACAGGATTAAGCTTATGTAAAAAGGGTTAGCAAAATTGCAGATAAGATGTTATCAAAGTGGAAACGGTATTCTAGTCGTCATAGTCCTGAGTTTGTGGCTGGCATTGCTTTTATGAAGTTGTGGGCTGGAATACCGGTGATCCTGAGGATTCGCGATGTAGAAGGGGCGGACGCATGCTAAATCTGGCGATATTCAAAGACTGCACGTTGTCGTGGTATGGAAGCTTACAGAGTTGGATTGCAGTTCAAAAATTGTCCTCGCCTAGTAAGTCCATCGCCCAAAACTCTAGTGTTGTTTTATGTAAATAAGAAAATAATATTTTAGATTGTTGTGGGTAGATCAAAAAGTTTCGAGTAAGATAATGAAACTAATACTTGCTAACTTTTTCATGGTTGGTGGTACATATATTGTAACACTAGTTCTTATTCGTTTTTTGTGTGGGGTGGTACATAAAACGTACCACTTGTTTGAATGCCTCAGAAATTGATGCTAGGATGTACATTCTCAGAATAACCACATAGGTCAATTCCTAGCAGTTACTCAAGTTTCCAACAGATTTCATAAGGTAATTGTACGCATTGCTTTTATGTAGTAATTGATTCCGTGATCAGCTGTGAGTATGTTGAGTGGTATGTTTTGGAAGTGACTGTGTTGTGCATTTTTAAGTGTAAATGAAAGTGATTCTTGTGATATTTGGTACAAATCTGATAATTACATGCATTATGTAACTAAATAAGTCAGTATTACAATAATAGGTACCTCACATGTGCATTGCTGCTATGAAACTATGAAACTCCGAAAAATGTGCCACCACGTTATTGAAGGTCATCTTCTTTACAGATACAAATGCATTCCGCTTATTTTTTTGCAATAATGTACATATTTATCGTGTCAGATAGATTTGTTGTAAGTTACATTTTTTAAAAAATAATATTTATTAAATAATTGTACTTACAGAATTATACAAATGTTGTGAATGAGCTATAGCTCGTGTTCGGGAAAAAACAAATACAATATATTCATATATGTTGACTACATAAAAACTAGGTCAAATAAAATAATGTTTATAATAGAATATTTAAAATTAAAACTAACATTAGGTAAAAATTAAGACTAAATTAAAATTAAGCTTACAACATTAGATTAGGAAAAACTGAAAATGTTTTAATGTATAGAATGAATAGCAGCATAAGATGTGCGTGTGAAGACAGAGAGAGAGAGAAGAGTATTTATTATTTATATTCCCAAGTTCAAAGCAATCCGAGCTCATACAGAATGAATTTGTTGTTTCTTCAAAGTTTCATTGTGCCTAGGGAAGGAAAAAAATCATGTTTCCAGAACTATCATACTACTTGAAGCGTGGTGATACAAAAACCTATTTTTTAAAATTTTGGACACTTTTTTTTTAAAAAAAGTGTTTAATATTATTAATAAGTACCAGCTTTTTTTTCAATAATTTTAGTTTTGTGAGATTTATCTAAAATATTTGTAATTATTATTTGTATTATTTCCTTCTAGTGCATAATTTTTGTAAAAAATTCAACGCATGAAAGAGTTAACTGACCATTCCTATCTTTGAAGGTGGGAATGAGTAATTTAATGTTTATGTTACAATTATATAAACATATATACCATGAGGTTAAATATTTTAATTTATAATTGCAATTTTCAGTATCCTATTTCCTAATGAGTATAGAATAGTGAATGTATTCAAATAAAAAAATATCAATATCTAATACTTAGATGGATAATATAAAACCTAACAAGATTGAAATAATCACAGTTTTCTTCGCAGCCAATTTTCTTGTAGCTGCAGGGCTTCTACGGGAATGAACCATACATAAAAACAAAAATGATAAGCTTAATATTTTATTTCTAATCCGCTTGATGCCTCTTCTCTAGTACAGCCAAGAAAGTTTAGCAATGACTTCTATAGTAACAGAATCTGAATCGGGACATTTGCATCTGAAAATTTGCTTTCCTTTTACATTTAAGCAAGTAACAACTTGGGCTGATAATCATTTTGATAGAACCATGGTAAGAAAATTGGAACACATTTTTCAGGTTTTTAAATTCCTATGTCAAAATTATTTGTTAAAGGAAGAGACGTCTGTTTCATAGAGTTCTGCCTTTAAATTTAAATTCGCCTACAGCAAAAGATTGTGATTTGTCTTTGATAATTAAGCATAACTTAAATATTTAAAAATTAAAATAAACAATTTTTGTTAAAATATTTATACTTTAGTAACTTGACTCAATTGTCTAAATATCTATAGAACAGGGATATTTCAAGGCACGGGCCAACTGGGCCTGGACCTTGACCTTCAGGGGTGAGGCTCGTCTCGTTCAAAACTAGGGCTGTATATATAATGGTGGTTCCCAAACTTTTTTTAACCCATGGACTCCTATTTATAGTCCAAACTGGCCCGCGGACCTCTTTATTTAGACAAGTCTACGGTTCCCCAAGTAAAAAAAGCTACATAAATGCATAGGATAAAAAATTACAAATTCAAAAAAAACATTTTGTGGAAGAATTATTTATTGAAATTATTACTTCTGTTTAAAATAAAATTTTTAAAAAATGACTTGGATGAACTTGGTGAGATGTGATGAGTTTATTTATGTCCAGCTCAATGTTTGTGAGTAGCAACTTTAAAACCCCACGAGCACTAATTTTTAGTCGGTTTCTTCTCCTCTCTCTCTCTTTCCCTTGAGATGAGGTTTATAACGGCACTGTATCAACGTTCTACCAAATAAGAAGGCAGTAGAGTAGTCAACCACTTTTGTACAATAAACCGTAATGCAGGATACACAATTGGAATTTGTTTTTGTAATCAGAATTTGAGGTATCTGTTCAAACATTTGGTCCATCATTTATGGATAGTTCAATAAAAAGTCCCTGTATTAGCATGGATTCACTTGTGTTTGGAGTAAGAGTTTGTCCTCGCAGAAAAAGGGTTCAACAACCAGTCAGTAATATCCAAGTGAATTATTATTTATTTAAATTTCCATAAAAATAAAAATGAATCCAAATATTTTTATTTTATATTAAAATTTACGCTTGGCTGATGTTGTTCAATGATCCCCAAATTACTTTTAATTTTCCACAGACCTCTGAATAATATCGGGGACCCCTGGGATCCGTGAGCACAGCTTTGGGAACCACTTTTCTAAAAGATCATGACTTTTCGTCAAAAATTATTCCCTGGTATATATTCTCCGGAAAGCGGAGAAATCGTGTTAATAAATCACATTTAATTATTATACGCTTGATAAACATTGAAAATAGTTTATTAATGAGTATTATTAATTGTTAATTTTGAAGACATGAATAATCATTCTGCAAATTAAAAATGTAAAAATTGAATTTTCTTATTAAAATTCGTTTTATCATGGATTGCTTTAGTTGAACTTTCCATGTATCAGCATTAAATTCGATGAAAGATTCGCAGACGGAGCCTACTTTTACATAGCAGAAAGGACTTCAAGACATCTTGAGGCGCAACTACTGCTGAAGGATAATAATTTAATATACCTGCTTTAACACATGACTCTTTTCAAATCAAATGAAATTTTAGTCATTAAAAAACAAATTATGTATACAGTAAGACCCCCACTTAACAATGTTTTGGTTTAACGCTCTTTTATTTGAATTGTGGGATTCCCCGAAATATAGCACGCAGCATTAGGCTTTCCGATATCCAAAGCAGTTTATCTGTGTTTCTTCTCTCCGGCGGTATTATACGAAAGTATTTTTATCGTTTCAAACATTTGTTGTCGTTATTGTAAGTATACATTTATATAATATAACGATTGCTATGAGCGAGTGAATATTAACGTCGCACTGTGTTCAGCTACATGAGGGGGTTTGGCGACGGATATCGTAATTTTGAACCATGGTCAATAACGATGCTATAGTGACAAATATTAGGATTTTTAGGTTTCATCATGTGTGATAATAAAAAAACACGAACATAAAGCATAAAAAAGCATTTCACTAGAAACTAAAATGCTAAGATTAAATACTGATGAATGTCAATCTCAAATTGGTGCTGCATTGAATTTGGCAACTTCAACAATAAGGACCAATCTTAAGAATAAAGAAAAAATACTGTCATCGGTAACTGCAACTACGACACAAGCTCTGCAACTAGAATTACCCGTTCTAGAAATAATACAATAGATGAAATGGTTAAACGACTTTCTATATGGATTGATGACGAAATTGAACGCAAAATGCCATTGAGCCAATCTACCTTCTTGATAAAATGGCAGAAAATTGAAAATACAGAACAGACTGAATTATCTGAAATGTAAACATATTGATTTAGAGTTTTATTTATTTTTATATGCATATTCGTTTATTATGTTTCTATATTTGTAAGAAATAAATTTTTGTTTTATTGTTATAAAAAACATTAATAATAAATTTCATGGTAAAATACCTGACCAATTTTCTACCCATCTTCCCCTAATCCCATTGTTTACATGATGAGATAACCTCGTTTAACGCTGTTTCATATTAGGCACTACTTTGATGGAACGTTTACCCTACGTTAAGCGGGGTCTCTTATTGTTCAATTATTACATAATTAATTACAAAAAATAGAACAATATTAAAGCTTACAAATAAATTTCCTGGTCTATAGACTTCACGTATTCACAATTTCTTTTACTCGAAAAATATATTTAAATTTCAAGCCTTAAATGTCTGCTCTCTCCGTTCTAAAGGTGATTTGAAATTCAAAATATATAAAACACTTTTCCAAAAGTAAAAAAAGAAAAAGAATCATAAGAAGTTTTCGGAAACTGGATTTTTTGGCAGCATTTCTGAGATAACTTCTACCTTGGGTGATATCTTCTGCAATTTTATGGATCGTAAACATCAGCGAGGGTATGCTATCTAGAAAGTGAATATACACGAATACTGTGTTCAACCTTTTAAGAAATTTGTTACACTTTTGGAAATTAGCTACCACATATATGCTGTGTATAACACACATATCACATTCTCGATAATTATTCAGAAGTTTTTTTACAGGTAAAGACTAGCATTTAAAGAAACTGAAGTTGAACGCTCCCAATCATAGTTCTTGAGTCTTAACATTAACTTATAATCAAAATTTATATGAGATAGCAAAATGGTTTTTAAATAAAAATTATCTTAAATATAATTAAAACAGTTTTTTATCACTCTGAAAACGCGCATAAAGAATTCCCATAATTATTCTTCTTTTAATGAAAAATTTTTAGTATTCAACCAAATGGTTAATTTGGTTGAATTTTACCAATTTTGTTTTATTTATCGATATTATTATACATTTGTTTTTTAATATGATTTTTCTAAATGTTCAAATGAGCGGTTTCTATAATTTATATGAGTTATTCTCGAAATTTAATAATTTTGCTTATGAATAGATAATTAACAAACTTCTATAAAACAGTTTATTGAAATAAATTAAAGAACTCTCAGGTGGTGTTAGTATTTCTGAAAAAAAAAGGAATTTCAATTACTACAGTTGTGTTACTTTTGAAAAAGCGTTGAAATTCTTCAGCTTATTTTCCAATGTTTTATTTCTGCAAGAATTTAAAATTGAATGTTTTACTCTATGTTTTTCTTTCTTTAAATTCTTTGAAATCACCAACCATTTTGTGATCGAAAAGAATGAAGTTAAAGTAAAATAAAAAAGTGAAAAATAGAGTAAAAATGACCAATATATGTTTAGACTTTAAGGTAAGAGGCAATAGGCGAATTCTTATTTTGTTCAAAATTTCTGTGTTATATCTATTTGTGATGCTAAAAAGCCTTTTATTTCCAGTTTGTGTTTCGCAGAAAATCTCTTGGACTCTCCCTACTAATTTGGTTTGGAGCTATATTTTGTTGCTTACAATTGAAGAAAATGTAAACATCTCTGCATGATGAAAAATTTGAACATATGATCAGATTCTTAAATAATAACTGGTATCCAAAGAAGTTAAAATTACCCATATTTGGTTCTAAACACACATTTTCTTTATTTTATTGAATAATCTTGTGGCTCGCAAAACATATTTTATTTTGTTTCTACACTGCCTAAAATCCAAATTACATTTAATTTTATAAAATTAGAAAAACTGGAAGTGGGTTTTTAATCTACCAGAAGTAGGCATTAAAATAGCTCAAAACCTTTCATGACGAGTCTAGTAAATCAAAAGGCCATGAATGTATTTCTATAAAACTTTTTGAACCTGATATTTATATTATTTTCCTGGGACTATATTAAAGCGTTTCTTTTTGTGTAGCTATTTTTTGTTTTATGGTATTTTACTTCAATAATGGTCTCATAAAGAGAGAGAGAGAGATAGATAATGAAACATTTTTTTCTTATATTACTTACTCGAATACTAAAATACTAAATATAATTTATAATACTATATATAATATATTTATAATACTAAACTTTTAAATTTTAATGAAACATTAGTTTTAATTTATTCTCTAGATTGGCGATACTCAATCTGTGGCCCACCTTGCCTTTTTAAGTGGCCCGGCCAGAGAAATTTACTAAGAACATTGTATTACAAATTTGGGTGGGAAATTCTTTGGCAAGAAATCAAATATATCAATTTTACTTTTTGCTGTGGGTTTCATATTGGTACGAATTGATATTCTTTTTCTATTGGGAATGGTTACGGTTAGTGATAATAGACAACAGTAGAGAAGCGAAAATTTTATGGGTGGAATTAATTTTTAACTTCATTTCATGTCTTACAAGCGAAAAATATTCGAGGAAAATATATCGTTTCAAGACGATTTAGGTTGACTATTTTGTAGTGAAAAACAAACATGGGGGAGGGAATCAGTAATTGCTTGATGTGTCACAGAAATGTTGTATTTAAAAAAAATCGATAAACAAGAATCATTCAATGACACTTTTCCTCGATCTCTTTCAAGAGGTGATAATTGGATTTCTTGAATAATCTTTGCAACAAAAAAAACAACAAAGGGTTTTGTCTGTGATAATATTACAGCCGGGTAACAAAGACATCCTATGAAATTTTGTTATATTATTGGTAATTATATCAAACCGTTTACTGATAGAAATTCTGAAGGGGTGCTTCTTAAATGCTTTTAATATAGTGTTAGTGACAAAAGTTAAAAATATATTATAATAATAATAATTAAAAAAAGCTAAACAGGAGTTATAATTTTTTGATCAATTTTCCACAGTTTAAATTTCAAATGTTATCTTGGTCTTTAAGCATCCCCCCCCCTATTTAACCTAATGTCCCGTCCCGTGGGAAATAACTAACATATGTATGCTGCCCGCGTAAAATAGCTAATATATGTTTGCGGCCCAGCAGGAAAAAAGGTTGAGTACCCCTGCTCTAGATAAATGCATCTAATATGTTTTAGTAATACTTTTAATGATATAAGTTTATTATCGTTAAACTTGTTTTTGCTCGGTAGATAGGGACAGAATAAAAGAAATCACACAAAAAAATATTCAGAAATTTCATTAATGCTTACATATAACAAAACATTTTCTCGACATTCTACAAAAATTTTTCTTTTATGCGGTGGAAAGGGATCGCGTAAAAAAAGTCGCACTGAAAAAATATGTCAATTATTTAAGAAATTTGTGTAAATGTACTCCCAAACAAAATAAATAATTAAATTCCACATGAAAACATTTTTAAAACATTTAATTTCTCATTGTATTATAACGGGTTTATCCAGAAGTCTTCACTAATCCTCTTGGGGTTAATTGCTTGCCTTTAAATGTTATTCTATTGAAAACTTTCTCCCTAAAAAGAAGACATGATTTATGTAAATGAAGGGTTATATTTAAGCATTAACGTTTAGGTACGCGAAGTTAGTGGTTAGTGGAAAGTAGCTGAGAGTCACTCGACGATTAATTGCTGAATAATCCAAGATTGTTAATAGACGATTTCGTCTAGAAAGTTAGAATTGAAGAATAACGACTGGAGGTCGATCAAATCAGAATGGAATTACGGTAATTGAAACCATAGATAACCAAAGTGTTCTAAGAGTAAGTTAACTGAATTATAATTAAATATTAAGTATCCTTTCTGCCGTGTAATTGCTCCTATGGTTAGTAGAAGAGTGCATTTCCTATCCTGGGTTGATAAATTAAGTGAAAGAACAATAAATTAGAATTGTATTGACTATGGTTTATCTTTATTGTAACCCCCAAACTCCGATAAACGCAACAGCTCTTTTATCGCAGTATACACGGAGAAATTTTCAAAATGCTTACACATAATTCACTGCTACTCATCGTAATGCAGAGTGTGCATCTTCATGAGATGAATTAGTTTAAAATCGCTTTCGTCTCTTGAAGACACAACAATTGATTTATTTTTTGGCACCATAAAGTAAGTGATAAGTTTTAGTGACCACGGTCGGTTGGATAAGATATGCATGATTGAAGCTCTTTTTGAAATTCTAAACTCCTTTCGGAATCGGTATCTATATTTAGAAAAAGATTTTCCGATTAGTTGGAAAGCTGAATCCCTGCATATATTGCATCCGCTCTCAAAGAATCCGGTTCTTCATATTCGTCTTCATAGTCTAAAACAAATTATTGATAATGTTACTGTCATTGAGGGTTTCGCATTTAATCAAGTGCGTGCAGCTACTGCGTTGCCAGAAAGCAATAGTACGTGCAATGCTGAGAGAATGTTTTTAATCAATTAACAGAGCAGAGCGTCTTGGTTTATACATGGACACTGATAGAAAACATTACAGTGGGGCCAAAATCGTTGAAATCCATACACCGCATGAAAAAAAAGACCGCGCACAAAAAATCGTACAAAAATAAAATCACGCAAAACAAACTGCACAAAAATAAAATCGCATGAATAAAGGACTGCATAAAAATATGTTTTACAGTATTTATTTCTCTTATTGCCTTCAAATTTTTCAAAAATATTATTAAAATTTAACTTATAATTGATGATAATCTTTTTAAAATATTGTTAGTTAAATATCAGTATTTATTGGTATTGATTCTTAAAAAGCAATTGTGATGTTTTAGTATGCTATTATATATTTACAGAAGTACTCCGAAAGTGTACGCATACCTTAAAACAGAAAAATTTTAGATTATTGAATAAAGTACTGAAATATGTTGGTTAATTATAAATAAATAAGTTAAAACTCAAACGAATAAGATATCGTGAAATAATATTATAAATTTTTTAATGAAAAGTTAAAATAATACAGGATATCCAAAAAGTATGGCTACACTTCTAAAAATTTACTAAATATATATGTATATATATATATATATATATGTATATATATATATATATGTATATATATATATATATATATATATATATATATATATATATATATATATATATATTATATATATATATATATACATATATATATATAAACAAATATTTCCGCTTACAGTTTCTTTATTATCTTCCACAAAGAAAAGAGAAGAGATTAAAATTTCTGTTTTATGAAATGCAAACGTAATGGGACAACATCCCTCTTTTACAACAATCTCGTTTAAAAATGGCTTAACCGCAAGAACCAACGCAAGTTATCGCATGGTTCATCGAATTTAAATATGCAACGCATGTATAGCGTAAATTTTGAGCTTCTAATAAATGGTCCTTTAGTAGTTTAAGGTCACAATTAATATGTGGCGTGAAAGATTTATGACAATAAGTAGTGTATTGTCAAAATCAATGTTTGGCTTCTCTAGCAGAAGTTGAGACTATTCGTGTGAGCTCATGATGTTGCGCGCGATCTATAGTGCGCACACTGAAATCGTACAGTAAAAAATTGTAAAAAAAAATGCATTTTCTTTTTTTAACATAAAATATCAGAAGTAAATGCTTTTGTTTGTTTGTACTTAAAATTTCAAAATGTATAACCGATACTATAATTTTCTTTTTTTAAAAAAGGTAAATTACCTATAATTAGTTTTGAATTGCAGAATGTTTTAATAAATAAAAGTGGCTATATATGGATATAACTAGTTTTTTTTCTTACTATTAAAATGACAAAATAAAAATTCTCAACCTGCAAATTAAGATACAAGTAAATAAATGAAGTTCAAATATTGGACAATATTCATTGACAACCATTATAAAGATCTCCATTACCGCATACACGAAAAAGTGAAAATATATTCTTTCTTCTCAACAGAAGAAAACTAAAACAAATGTTTAAAAACCGCTTTAACTTATTTCTTCTTACAAACACAAACACATCTTAAAAATAAATATATTTTAAATCTTCAGCTTGAATACATTGAGTTTTATCCTTTTTCCGTGTCGAATTTCTTTGAAAAGGACTTTTCTTTTGAATGGAAGAGATATTTATCTCCAAAACTATTCGCCGCATTAAATTTCTTTGGAATAGGTAAAAGACACAAGAGACAAGTTGTGAATATGTTTGAAGAAAAATAGGAAAGGGTGTTGAGAGAGAACACACAGTTAAAACTGAATTTCAGAAGCAGTTTATAGACAAGTGAGAGTTTTTCACTTTGAAATGGTAAGAATAAACAGAATACTATACATATTTTATAATAGTACACATGATGAAAAATACAGCTTCAGAGGAGTTGTAATATAAATTTTAACATTGTAAAAAGTGGTCAATAAAATGTGATAGAATTTTCATGGAATGGTTAAGTGATCATTATATGCTACACAACAACTGAACCATGTTTACCGAATTTAAAGTTCTCCAAATTACTCCATGAAAAATTAATTTGGAGTAAATTTCTGTAAAGCCTTTTCTTAGCGAATATCTACTCAAAATAAGAAATACGATTGCCAAATATCGATTCTCGAGGTCAAAAAGTTCAAAAACGAGGACGTTTATATATAACGTCTACTAATCCTTTTGTAGCCATTTATGAAAGTCAATTTCCTAAAAATCTGTCCTTAGTGAATCTATACTCAATTAAAGAAACAGTTATTTTACTCTCAAAATTTTATATCTTTAGGTCTAATAGTTCAGGTGATCTTATAATGAGTTAGTGAATGAGTAGGTGTCACTTTTCTCTCTTGTATATTACACTGCTCAAAAAGTTAGAGGAGGAAGAAAAAAATGAAGAAGCCGTTGCACAATAGCATGAAATGTAGAATACCGATGCAAGAAAACGTAATACAGGAAAAAGAAGCAAAAGACTATATAGTTTATGAACTTTAATTCTTTCGAATGGTACAAAAACATGAAATTATTCTTCAAGGCAACACATTAGTCACATCTTAATGCCAAAAGCTTGATTGTTTTTAAAAGACGTAGGGTGTTTAATAGGGTGCGTGCCCCCCATAACTGCTAAGACTGTTGTGCACCGGTTTAGCATGAATGCGATGAGGCTACCATTGAAATTTTGTGAAATACTGCCCCACCCTTAACGAAGGGAGATTGCCAAGATTTGGATAGTAACAGGAGACCATGATGTTGCAGCAACGTGTCATGAAAGTGTGTCCCAAACATGCTCGATTGGTTTAAGATCAGGACCGCATCCTGGCCACTATATACGCTTCATTGCTTTAGCTTCAAGAAAGTAATTCGCAAGACGAGCCAAATGATGCCTGGCATTATCCTGCATTGAAAGAAAGGAATTGCCAATGGTTGCAGGTTAGGGAACGGCATGGAAGTCTCAAGACCTCGAATGCATACCTTTGAGCCGTCAAACTCCATGCCCGAATCATATGTAGGTTCTGTAACTCTACCTAGGCCGATTCTAGTCCAAATCATTAAATTTTCTAATCTGTAATGTGATCTTTCCTGAACGAGTAAATGTTTATTTCGAATACCTCTTTCTCGTGAAATCAACCACTTTTGTAAGTACTGAATCAGTAGTCGTCTATAAACAGCGACTTCAATGACTTTACATCAATCTCGATGTTCAGTAGTTCACTTTCTTCCTACCACATGGTTTCTTGCTGTAAACGCAATACATATTACTGACCTAAATGCATACTGACCCCTCTCAGCTAAAAAAGCTATTTCACAATGTTTGGATTGAGACATTCATCCTGTTGCCGTAAGGAAACGTCGTTGAATCTGCGTTGCATTGACTATTCTGTCTCAACGAGCTTTTAACAGGATATATTGGTCATTATCTTCTGTGGTAGCATGTGGACGATCTTATCCTGGCTGACGTCAAACATGCCTTGTTCTTTGAAATCGATTCCACAATCTTGCAATGGCACTTCCTGCTACTCCAGCAGCATCCTCTAGAGTTTTTTGTGTTTGCCCGGATTCCAGTTTCCCGATAATAAGTCTAGACGCGGATTTAAGTAAATCACATTCTTTTCACATTTTACGGACACCATTTCTCAAAATGAAAAACACTTGTGTCTATCCCAATGCCTTGAATTTCGCACCAAATGACAAGACGTTGTTCTCATAGATGAAGTACTCTTCTGTCGGTACCATCACGTTAGTCAGATTAGAGTTTGGAAATATAGAGGACATACATTATTTAACATGTATTTTCCACGAATTGTGTTCCGTATGCATCGACAAAGTGATTCTATACCTAATGTAATGATTTGATACTACCTCTTCCAGACCTTCGTAGTACACATTGACGGCACAATGACACGCTACCCCTATTTTCTGAGGTTTTGGAGCCTCCCTTATCTTCAAAGCTTACCTGCAGTACCATACCAACCAGACACTGCGTGATCATATGTGATACGCATTGTTGAAGACTTTAATTATCTCTATTGCTGCATTGGATTGCCACTTCCCCCGATTTATCACTAATCGAACTGCCAGGTAATTGGAGGGAGACTGACTGGGAGTACACCACCACCTGCTACTTTAACGTAACTTTGTTAAGGTGTGGAAGCAACATCTGCTGCTATATCTCAACAAGGCATCCAAAGATTCATGAATTCTATTTGAGGCTCATATATCAATGGTTTTGTTATTCAATATCCTTAAGTTTGAGGGATGTGGTAGTTTTGAGGAGTGGTGCCATCTCATTTGTAGTTCTCGTCACTTAAACACGATTCAAACTAACGAAGTCCGTTGGCAATATCCCTTTTGTTGCTCTATAAACTGACGTTAATGTATCCCTTTAAGACCCGAATTATTTTTATCTTCAATTATTAAATTCTTCTGGTTAATTATACTATATGAACCCCAATAACATTGGGAGAAAACATAAGAAAAATTTCTGCTTCCCTCCCTGGATCGTCGACGGAACTCACCCGATAGTGCGGGTTGGGCGTTATCTGTGACACAGGTCCCCTATGAAATTTTATGAGTTACACATTTTTAGCCTAAGGCAGTGCTTCTCAAAGTGTGGGGCGGGCCCCTGGGGGATGCGATAACCCTACAAGGGGGGCGCGAGCATATAGAAAATAAAAGATTTAAAAAATTAATTTACTATAATGAAGTAAGAAAATACATTCTGACATAATAAAAATACACATTTACACTGATAGAATTTATTAGTATTACTTCATCAAACACACAAAAGCTTTCATTTCGATACATTCATTAGCTGGCTGAGATCCTATAAATAAACAAAAAAATAACATTTTGTTTGATTTGCTGTAATCCCACGATGAGAGATTTTTTTTTACTGAGTTTTCTTTTTAAAAACCAGACAAAACCCAGACCCCGAGAAACATTCTAAGAAGATAAAAAATCTGTTTGACCTTCGAACTTACTGGTATGGTAAGTTCGTTCCTTTTTTATGTCTTTATTTTTCATTTAGGAAAGTTGTAAATAATGCGCATATGAGTTATATGACATTTCGAAAAGCCCCAAAAGCACTTTGGCCAATATTTATTTTTATATGAGTTTTCTGAAACATATAAAGCATGATGAAAAACGATTTATGTAACTCCTTTTTAGAACTAACATTCACAGTTCTACATGGATTACACATTTAAACCGGGAGCGGTCGCGCGGGGTACAGAGTCAAACTACAAAAATTGGAACAAAATATGACAATTTTGTTTGTCAATATCATTCCTGAAACGTTCGAGAAAAGTTTCTGTGGTATGTGTCCTTTATTAAAGTCATGCACCTTACTAACATTTTAATTCGGTTCTGTTGGAATTTTTCTCAAATTTTCAATGAAAAAAGGTAGAAAGTAGGTAAGTATACTTTCTCTTAGTTAAGTTGTTCACTGAAATTTTGTAAATTTTATCGTGTACAATAAAAATAATTGTAAAAAAAGTTTCGGAGTGACTCCGTCACCCCGCGCGGCTATTATCATTATTAGTAACGAGTGCGCGTCTGCTCCCGGGTTAAAACATTTTAAAGTCTTCTAGTTTTAAATATTAAAAGTAACACTATTATTCATTTTTGGAATTTTACATTCATTTTCATTATTTAACTTTAATAATAAATGCTAATTTGTGAGGATTACAATTACAGTTCGTATAAATCTATTTACAATATGAGCATTCATTTAAAAAAATCATTTTACATTTTTGTATTCATTTCCGTGCTCTTGGTTTTACTTTCCTTACAATTCAGCAAGTGCTGATTGGGTGGCGTATTTGGTTTGTCACTGGCTATCTGCACCTAAGGTTGCGGATTCGACCCTGGCTCATGTCAGTGGATTTTCATGATGCAGAAAATCGACAGCGGCCGTGAACGGCCATGTCGTATGATTATTTGGCATGCAAAAAATCCCTTGAAGTGCCCGTTTGGCTTGGCTACCAAAATTCTTTAAAAAAAATTCTTAAGTTCAATTTTGCATCGTCAGAGCTCAGGTGTCTCCATCTAAGGAGGAAGCTGGACATCAAAATTACTTGCGGTAAATGGTATCTATCGCCTATTATACGGTGCAACACTAAAAAGTGATACCGGCTTCTGGGAAATAAAGCTAGGTCTGCAAAGGTAAAAAAAAAAAAAAAAATACCATCATTTGCAATTACACATTTTGAGTAGGCGTCGGATAGTTTGCCCAGACTCATGCAGACGTTCGCGAGAATGCTAATTGTGACGGATATGATAGAGGGCAACATAGACTAGACTATTTTTCTAATGACATTTAAAGTTTTAGAAATGGATGATGGAAGAAATAAATCTTTAAATATCTATCATTTTGCAATCTGCTCCAATTTAAAAATTATAGATACGAAAGATAACATGATAACTATCCTATTAGTTAAAAGTAATTTGTTTAAAATATATATTACTTAAAAGTAGTTTGCTTAAAATATATACTACTTAAAAGTAATTTGCTTAAAATATATATTACTTAAAAGTAATTTGCTTAAAATATATATTACTTAAAAGTAATTTGCATAAAATATATATTACTTAAAAGTAGCAAATACAAAATTTAATACTTTCTTGTGAATTTGTACGGTTTATAATTAAGATCGTATGGTAGCTTTAGCGACAGAGCGCATTATTATTGTATAAGGATTGAAAATTGGGTCGCCAGTAGTGAAAGTTTGAGAAGCACTGCTCTAAGGTGATAGAAGAAACAATCTTAATTCAACTAAAATTGTTACAATTAAGAAAATTATTGATGTAAAATTAACTCTTTTATTAATTCATTATTTATTTACTGTAAAAATCTTTTGTTTTCTTTTTGACAAGTATAAACAACCATTGCATTTTTAACAACATGTTGTCGAACTGCTTTCATAGTTTTCAAATTTGCACTTGCGAGGCCTTGATACGTCATCAAAGCATCATAAATGGCTATACATATCAAGCCTTTTATCCTTGAATGGCTAGGATAAAAGCCATGACATGTATAGCAGGTGGATTATAACACTTCGATTTTTTTTTGCGAGTGGAATTACAACACTGTTATCTTCATCATCAGTTAAAATACTTCTGTTAGTAGGTGGAGAGGCCGATAACGCGTCAACTATCTCTAGCTTAAATTTCAATCGATCCATTTTCATTGTCAGAGGAGTTTTATTTGATATTGCATCTTGTTTGCACAGAAACCAAGAATTTGCAACAGCTAAATCATTGTATGTGTTCAAGAGACTTTCATGTTAAAGAATGATACAAAATTGTCTTTCCATTTCAAATATTCCCATGCGTTTCTTCATCTCTCTCATCTGTGTGAACTTGATTCTGTTTCCAGTATACGTGATTCATATGTTTTGTTCACAGCGTTCCCATCATCCGAGAGATCACTATGTTCTGATCTAAGTTTAATCTGATTTATTCATCAATTGAAAAATTTCTTCTGAGAGAATTTGTTTCCTTTTAGACACCTGAAAAAGTTTTTGGTTAAAAGCAAACACAGTATTCCATGAAAAAATAGCAAAATGTATCAAAAAATTTTATTATTTAAAAATACATATGTATTTAAACCACAACATACCAACTCCCACCGGAAGAGGTGGCGAAGAGATGTGTATGCAGATGTATGTGGTGAGGATAAAAATGCCATACTCCTCAACAAATGTATGAAAAAAAATTAATTGCAAAAGAGAGAGAGAGAGTGAAAGAAAAAAAGAGACATCCATTATGACCCCCAAGAATAGCAATATATTTAATTTTATGTAGGCTTTCATTAAATTTATCTAAACAGAAAAGAAAACTTGCTTGGTAAGTACTGACCTTTACAGCTGCAGTGATTCAAGTAACGGCCAACCCGCACGATCGTGCGGGTAACGAAATCCTGAGTCCTACAATCCATATTAATAGAGTTTAGTTAATTTTTTTCTATTTTACAATTATTTAAACATTTGTACAAAAATTTGTTATCAAGCAATTAGAAATACATTGATAATTATCTTTTTACGATAGATAAAAAGAAGGCGTGTTTTCGTTGTATTTGAAAACAAAGCTAGATTTGCCAGCTGAAAGTAATACATGGACCACAACCATCGACTGTTGTTAAAAAAGTAACAATTTACACTTTCTACGAACCGGCTCAATCGTTAGATTCGTGGTTTTCTTACATACGACTATTCCCGAAGCAAAAAAGTATAAGAATATCTAACCCGCACGATCGCGCCTGTTGGGTCTTAAAGGGATAACTCAAAATCATAGCAATTGTTATTCCCAGCCATGACATCAATACTGAAGCTATATTTCATTGTCTTCTTCACTTAGCGCAGAGAACGCTGTATTTTCACACAATCATTTTATCTTCGTGTTGTGTTATATCCATAATAAAGTTGCTTTGATGCATCTTTCCCTTCTTGGTACTACATTTTGGGTGATTAGTATAGTGTACGTATAGAAAACTCTTTGAAAAAAGAGACATTTTAAACTTTGAGTAACATACATTAAACTAATACCGGGATTTACTATAGTGGGTAAGATATGATACTACTTGTATTAAATGACAGTAAAATATTCTTGCCTATTGATAATATGTTTGCAAAAATGGGAATTTAGCTTATCAATTATTTATAATACTCTTTTAAAAAAGTTATATAAAGTAAAAAAATTTTAAGCTTGTTCCGCTTTAAAGATAATTGATAATAATATTCATGAATTCAGAGCACCATTTAAAATTTTATCTCGAGTTTTTATTAGATTAAAAATTCACTTCAAAATTAAATACGAATAAAATAAAATAAAAGTGGCATTATATATAATATGATATGCACAATTAAGAGTTTCAAATAAAATATTAAAGTTATTAAAGAGCAAAATAAAAATAAGTATTCAACAAAATAGATTGAATTATGTTGAGAAAGATTTTTTTTAATTGCAGGTTTTTATGCCTATTTTGTTTACTCAGACGAAGATGAAATTGTACAGCTTCCTATTTCTACAAAGCATTCTTCAAAAGCATTTGATTTAAGTGACAGGTTGTGTATTCATAACGAGTTTTTTTTCAAATAAAAGTTAATCTTCTGTCATTCAGAAGTATTTGTATGGCAATGACCTAGACAACACGTAGAAAATCTACTGATATAATTATTTATTTATCTTTTATGTATAAAGCTATAATTTTTCTTCTTTTTCTAATGAGTGGCAACAGTGAATATAAGTAATGCATTGTTTGTGAATAACAATTAAATGTTTGTTCGATTGTTATGAAAAATAAATGTTTGAATAAAATTTTCGAAGTTAAATATATGTTTCAATAAAGTTTTGAAATTATTGTTTTATTTCTTTAAACTGAAACTGTATATATATACACTATCCACCGCAGTCAGTACGAGTTTTAATTAAAACTACTTCTACTTTTATAAAGGTCGAAAGAAAGCATTTTTGTGTGTGTGTGTGTTGTGTGTGTGTGTGTGTGGCGTCAGTACAATAATTTTGGAAGGTTAACAAATTAGTCTAGGGTTTCTTCTGAAACTCTAACACAGCAATTTAAACATTTAAAATTTAATGTCATATACAGCTATCAAAATATTTTCTAAGAATTGTTAGTTTCCATGTCTGAAACTAGCTCATGCTTCCTTATATCTTCAGTTAAGTTTTGATTTAAAGTCTCTCTCATATCTATACACAGTCCATTATATAATTCTGAAGAGTAATGAGTTGAGAAGTTTGGTTTGTGCATATTGATTAACATTTCCTAGTGATGTTACTTTTTTGAGAGAGAACTCGAAATAAAATTATATAGTTGATGAGTAAAAATAATTAAAAAAACTGTCTTCATCAAAAAGCAAGGATTTTGAATCTCAAAATAGTGCAAATTTTATCGAGCATTTTTTTTATGGGGGAACTAAGTATTTACAGTTTTCCACAACACAGTTGAAATTAAAAATCTGAAAAGGATTGATTGATTGAATATTAACGTCGCACTGTTCAGCTACACGAGGGCTTTTGGCGACGGACCACGTAATTTTGAACCATGGTCAAGTGACGTGGACGACACCTGAGCTGGTACCCCCCTCTCCTAACTACCACACCAACGGGAGGACGTTTCAGCTCTCGACAGATTTAACGTGCATCGCTGCCCTAAACGGCGGGTCGTTAGTGGTACTGGGCTCGAACTCGTGACAAAGCAAGCCACGGTCCGATACCTATACCACTCGGCTACCGCGGCCACAAAAATTTGAAAAGGAAAAACGTTCGTTTGCGTTTTAGGTGAAGTAAGGGCGTTTAAGTGAAGATTTCACAGACAAAATATAATGGTGTTTATAATCATTGTCAAAAATAATTTTAAAAATCGTCAGTTATAGTGCATCATATTTGTTTAGTAAATTATTTTACAAAAGAAAAAAATAAATAAAGCAGAATGACGAAAAGTAAAGACTTAAGTTTGAAGGTGGAATCTTAAATGCATTAAATTTATGTTTTTTAGTATTATGCTGTCTAGCCGTTATAGAACCGAGTCGTCTTGGTCATGAATTAAAGGTCAGTTTTGTCGAATCATGGGTTTTAGTATAAGTGCCTCTGAAATCCGCCACTTACATGAGTTAATACAAATTTAATCTGTTGAATCTTAGTCCTTTAGTAGGAATGGTATGGGAGTTAAATAGAGAGGTACACCAGTTCAAGTGTTATCCTCGGGACTTGGCCGTGGTTCAAAAAGATCACCAACAGCTCTCAAGTTGTTTTAGAGAGCGTCATCATTAATTTAAATTAATTAACCCTCTGTTAGGCATTCGAGGCTCTCAGGTGCATAATAAATATTTTCGATGTTGCTTCCACACGGTGTGTTGGAACACACCCCTCTTTCTTTTATCTGCCTTTCGTCACTCTAAGCCAATAAAAGTTGTAATCAAAGGACTCCCCGGATGCACTAAACCTTCAGATATTCAATTAGATCTAGAAGAACTTGGTTACACAGTTACCAGTAGTACCCAATTCATTTCCAGAGCAAATAAAAACCCATTGCCATTTTTCCTCGTAACACTTTCAAGAAATAATATTAATTTGCCAATGTTTGGTTTCACCCATTTAGGATTTATGCAAGTAAGAGTTGAAGGGTACCTAATTAGAGGTATAACTCAAGACTTCGGTTGTAATAATTTTTATCATACCGCTACGAATTGCCATATTAAGCCACGTTGTTTAAAGTGGGGTGAAGATCACTTAAACAAAGACTTCAAAATCGAAGAAGGGCAGGAGAATCCCTTCTGCATTAACCCTCTAAGTGGATACCTTCCTCCTGAAAAGTTATTCCGAAAGCGTTAACTCTTATTTTGGAAGTTCGCTTTAAAAATGTAACAGACTTCTTTCCTTTCACCCTTTTAGAACTTGGGAGGTCGAACGGGGACAATTTTATGACCTAGTTGTTTTATGACCCAATTTTATGACCTAGACCTAGTTCCTTTGTCAAATAAGAACCAAAAAATCAATCGTTTACAGCTAGCTGTTAAGTTGCCTTGGGCAATCTTGTATGAAAGCTGTAGGGGAATTCGGTGTTTCTTTCTCCTATATGTTCAGTCACAGTAAAATTAAAACAAAATGAAGGATAAAAAAAGGAAAAAATGAAATAAATAGTATGTTAGAAGTTGAAAAATAATTATATTTTCTTCAAACAAAATTTATTTTTCTGTCATTTTTTAAAAATTAAAAAATATATATATATATATTTGGTATTGCGATTTGAACCAGAAAAAAGCATCCTGTATTCATTTTTGAATATGAGAGTACGAAGACGCGCTAACTTTCCTGTTTTTTAAAATTGTTATGAGGTAAAAAGAGCAAAGGCCCTATCTCATTTTTTAAACAATAACACAATAAATGGTGCATACGGTGATATACATACGATTATTATATTTATGAAATAAAACCGATCTTTCTCTATTCAGTTATATTTTTAATTTAAAATAGCATAAAAGGATTTCAATATTTTTAATTTATTTTAATTAAAATCATATAAAAGATATTTTTATGTTAACTGAATATTTTTCGGAAAAAATTTAAATTTTCCTTCCTAGTGTTCTCCTTTTCGAACTTCTTGTATTAAATACAAATTCCTTTTCTACATCAGTATTTGTGATGGACATAAGACACATTCAGTCAATAATTTTTAATTTTAATGGGGGATATACTTCTTCAAATGCGCATGACAGTGTTTCTAACCATTTTCTACTCAAATTAAATTTCTTATCTTTCTGTTTCTTTTATTACAAGGAAAAATATCACACATCGATAACTTCATTTTCACACAATTCAGCCATTACAAATTCTATTGTGAGAAAAGTTCTCCCTAATTAATTTTGTCTTTCAAAACAGTACACTTAAAACAATTTTGTTCAGGGAAGTTAACCAACAGTTCCACAATGTATTCATACCAAATTTTAAAAACAAATTTAACAATTGGAAATGTATCCTGTATTAAATTTTTCAGTATACACAAATATTTTCTGCTGTAGGGAAGATATAGTATGAGATGTGGTGTGCGGTTGTGAAAGAATGTTTTCGTACGTGTAGACTATTTTTGAAAATTTAAATATCACTGAAGCTGATCTTATAACTGCAAATGAGCCTTATTTTAATGTGTGCTGGTATCAAAATAAAACACTTTGCAATATTAAACAGCCTATAGCTTTATACTCAATATCAAACTATTCGCAAAATGGCTTACAACTTCTATTCAAATTGTAAAGAAACTGAAATATAAATATATCTTACTGCAGTCAAAAATATTCATAATATGTAAGTATCCTATTCCTCTACTTATTTCAGTACATTTTAAAAACTGTAGCTGAATGCAATTTTTTATGTTTATAAACGAGGCATAAAAGCTCACACAGTCGTAAAAATGTCTATCATTTTTAAATATACTACTATAAAACGTATATGGATTGTAAGATCAGTTGTAAAATCCTAAAAGCTTTTAGAGGAGCTAAAAACAAGTAATTTTGGATTGGTCAAAATTTTAATATAATACACAAATATACATGTTATTAAGCAAATACATTTGAAAAATCAAAGTTCCTTCTGAAATAAACGTAATTGAAAGAAAAATGTTTAATTGCAAATGAGTGGAAATACATGTTTATCTAACGGGTATCCCCAAAGTGATTTAATCCTCAAATTTAAGACTCAAACTCAGAGGCACAACAATCCATGAGGGCCAGGAACTACTGTGCCCATCATAATACACGTGATCATTGGACGCTGAGGTGCTTGAACAGATGTCCCGATTTGGTGGTCTGTCTGAAGAGAGACCTTCAGTGTTTAAGAACCGAAGCAAGCTTGGTACTCATTTATCGACCCAATGTAGCGGGGATGGAAGGCAGAGTCGACCTTGCGCAGCCCGTTAATAGAGCCCCAGACCTGTGGTGTGAAAGCACTGTACACTACCACTCGATCTTATTCGGTGAAAAATAAAATTTAATGTTAGAATCTTATATAAAACCCTAATGAATGAGGGAGTCCAAACTTTTTTTTTCACGTAAACTGTTTAGACGAAAATGGTTAATTATGAACATTTCACAAGTTGCATAAATTAAAATTAACCGTTATAGTTTACATAAATTTTTAAGGGTGCAAAAGGTGTAATTCGGCTGCACGAATTAATTTTAAAAGGAATACGGTTACGAAAAAGTAGTACAAAACTATCTAAAGTAGGATTGGTTACCTTACATATTGTCAAACACAACAATATATTGGAAGCCAATTCCACAATTCGTTGTTATAAAAATGTATGGAAAATTACAAGATTTATTTTTGCATTTGTAATTTATTTTTATATATATATATATATATATATATATATATATATATATATATATATATATATATATATATATATAATTTTTCCTGGGAACTAAAAGCTAGAGCGGCATCCATCAAAACCGCAGTTCTCTCTCTGTTTTTCCAGATCGCCCCTGACTAAGCCGGCTCTGCCATAGTAAGTGAAAATGCCGGATTTTGTTTGTCAAGATCATTTTATAGCAGACTGCATTTTTCATGTATTTTAGATGGCCGTTTTATATTTTCTACATCAATATCTTAATGTCTGAATTTAAAATTACTTAAAATTCTTGACATTCGCATCAATGACCATGATAATTTTTATTAGTATATGAATGTGTCATCAAACGATTACATGACTAATATTAACATTTTATTTTAACCAGTTAATTAATATTAAGTATAACATAACGCACACAAATTTTCTGAACTTTAAAATAAATATTTTGAGAACTACTTCAGATATACTCAAAATTTTTCATTCCTACGCTTTAGCTTCTCAGTTTTGCTTCTATGTAAGAATTTATTGTAATTGTATATTCATCAATTTTTTTAGTATATTTTTTGCTCTTAGCATGCAGTTTTCAACTGAATTGTATGAAATCTTCGAAATATATTAAAATATACCAAAGAAGCTATATAATAAAATTTGAAATTTTTTTTATACTCAAACAATTGCTAAATCTTATGGTAAATAATTTTTAACTGCGCGATGCATTTTTTTTTCGAAATTTCAAATGGAATTTCTAACATAAAATTTCTAGCTTTATACGGTCGAGATTTCAAAACATATCCAGATTTTAATTACTTATTCAGTTAGCCTTTAAAAAAGATAAATGTTGAGGTATTTTGTATAAATAGGTATTTTTGAACAATAATTCGAATGTTTTTCAATAGCTCGAATTTAAAATTGATTTTTATGTTTATTTATATGCATAAATGTCTACTGTAAATGTTTCCGTATATTTTTGATTACCATTTATTCAAACATTTACGTTATAAAACATGTGTGAAAATCTTCATTCATGTTGTCTTTGAGGTAAACTGAAGTTCAAGCACTTAAAATTCAAATATAATTTGGTGTATTTTAACAATATATAACTAGGCACACACACACACACTGTACTTAAACTTCCCTGAACACTTAGGCTTTGAAATCTAAAAAAAAAAAAACTAATAAATCTTAATTAGTTTTTTTTTTCGTTATTATTTTTATCAAAGTGTAAGAAAATGGTTCAAATGATTTGATGAAGTTTAAATTTATTCATTTGTAGTGGTTGGAAAATTGAAAAGGTTTCAAATTTTAAAGAGTTTGGGCATCTTATAATAAAATAATCATGTTTCAAAAACTGAAAGCTTTGATTAAAATAAGAAAAATGAAGCGAAAGAATATACTTAAAAAAAGATAATTTGTCTAACTATATAAAATAGCAGATTGCACTGACACGCCCCAACTTGTTACAGTTTCAAATTAATATGAGACCAAAAGGGAATTGTAACATATTTTATTTATGCGTTGGGACTTTTCAAAACTTTTAAAATACGAGGTAACAAATGAACACTTTCTGGGGTCTAAAGAAATTTCCCCCCGATTTTTTACGATTGCCCCAGGGTCAAAACACGGGGTTTCCTGCGAGCCATAAAACTTCCTATCAGTGTCCTGCTGTGTTGCTTCCACCGTCCCTAATTATCTTTCAAGATGTTAAACCTTTAAAAGGGGAAAGGATTTCAGAAAAGTGCAGCTAATCCGCTTTTGAAAACGTTACTTGAAGGCAGAAAAATCCGTGCAGTGCATTTTCGAAGCATCTTTACACTGACGGAATTTTCCGTGCTATCCGCTTAGAGGGTTAATTGCCATGTGTACGGGCATACTGCCTGCTACATAAAATGTCCAAAGTTCCCTTATCCAAAAAAAGGAACTCCCGTTTTTCACAACAAAGCAAAGAAAAATTTTGAAAGCAAAATCGTCTCTAAAGGGTTTTCCTTCACTGACGCACTTTCAGGTAACTCCCCAAAGAATAATTTCCCTGCACTAAATAAAGAAACTAAGGAAATACAAAGTCAGCCCCAGATTATCCTTGATAAGGAAAATAATGCTAGTGATATTCAGAACTTAATAGACCTTTTTAAAAAATCATTTCTAATCTTGTAAAACAATTTCCAAAGTTAATCGAAATTCTTCCAAAACTTGAAACTTCAGATGATTTGGAACAACAAGCCATCCTTTTACTAGAATCCATGATAGATAGTTAATTTTATGAAATTATATTATATTTTAGTTAATTATTCTAAATTTCTCTCTTTTTAAATCCATTTCTTCTTTTAATTTCCACTTGCTAGCCAACATCTCAATAGTTGAATTTTTTCTACCGAGTCAGGTTAGGTGAATTAGAACAACGGCTCTCTTATCCAATAGCAACCCTTCCACTGCCAGTCGCGGAAACCCAAGTCCGATTGATCGCATCCCATTGGTTCCTGCTTCATTTGCCACGCATCTCACTTACAATGACTGCAATACCATGCCTAGTCTAGTGCCAGATATGGAACGGAGGAGTTTGCCAAGATTCCAGCTTCCAGTCAAGTCTAAACGGTCTTTCGTCACTAGTCCTAGAATTTAGTATCAAAGACGCGGACGATTTCTTCATATTTCGGGTAGCAGGGGCCATTGAATCTGATAGATGCAGCATTTTCAATGATGTCAGTTTTTATAACTTTGCATAATTTCGCTAATTGAACATTTTTGTATTTTTTTAAAATAGTGTAGTTTTCAGTTTTATTCGAAATTAATTCGAAAGAAGTATTTTGTAACTTATGTATGGTATTTTTTTTTTTTTTTTTGCTAAGGGTGGAGATACATCTGAGGGATGCCACGGGCCTAGCCTGTGAATGTATATTACTCAATCTTGAATGTAGCTGGAATAAACTTTCAAAATATCCAGATGTAAATTAAAATCACTCAGATCCTCACGCACATATTTAGGAAAACTTGGTCTCGAACTTTTGAAAGAACACCTACGAAGACAGTCTGAGTGTAACATTCACATGCCTCGTTCAGTTTGACTCAGGATTGAAGAAATATTTGATATACAATGTCCCGTTCAAGACGAAAACGAAGAGAAACCTCACCAGGGACATGGAAAAAAACAAGGTACTGTTCCCTTTTGTCAAGACGTCCAAAAAGTATTTTTAAAATTTTGTAATGTACCACACGAAAAATTCTTAAAATGTAAACAGTGGTGACACAGTGCTAACTAACCATTATCTTTTTGATGACTTTTCGTTTAAATATTTAAAAAAAATTCTGATTATATTTTAAATATTATTTTATATCAAATTTCTTTTAATGTGAAATCTCTGCAATAAAATGCTTAAATCATCTTCAGACGTAAGTATGAGGTTATACGTCTGAGAGATACAACGCGTCTATTGATGAAACTTTTTGAAACGCACATAGCGGAGCATTAATAAATCAATTGAAGCTACATGTAGGTATATACCGATGTACCTCATAAAATCAACGATTTCTGAGCCTGTGCCTTACTGTCCAAACTTCTACACCCCACTAACGTCAAGTCATAATTTTTTCAAAAAGATGTTATGGCATTATTTCAACTATAAAGAACGGATTCCTTAAATGGAATTAATTTTGATAATTTTGCATGCTTTTTCATAAGGCCAGGTTAAAAAGTATTAAATTTGTACAGAATGGTATCGGAATAAAATTGCAAAGAGATTGTTCAAATCACAAGGAATCGTTTTCGAGACATTTAACCATAATTGCAAGTCCGATTTGTTCGACAACCCTACGAAAGCAACCCGACGAGTTAGTTATTTTATGTTGCGATGGAAGACCAAGAAAGCGAGTTGTGTGTATCAGTCCTTTCGGTATTAGATAAAAGGAATTGGAGAAATATCCCGAATGCGCTCTCGCGACTCATCATAAAACCATTAGGGGGTTATCTGGAGAAGTTTCCTTGCACCACACACACACAAAGAATGGTTTCTCTGTGATGGAGTGAACATCTCATTTGAAAAGAAAGTTCACTCCTTTTTTTTCAGGATGCATCCGAAGTCTATATCCGAATAATGTTGTCGGTACCTTATTTACTCTAATCTAAGCCGCACCCCGATTTTGTACACATTTTTCAGGGAAAATAAAAGCACGTTTTTCAGGTAATATAAAAGTTAGTGCAAGAGGTTCATCCATATCTGATAATTAAGAAATTTTAAAAATATTTTTAATGAGAAATAATAAGACGTTAACAACTAATTTATTTTTCCAGTATTAAACAATTTCAAAGACATTCATGAACCCATAACCATCGGACCATCTAACCATCGGAATTATGTTTTGGAAATGATTCGTCACTCCTATTGCCATAGCTGACTTTGGCATTGGTGCTGGCGTAGCCATTTTCCTACTTAATGTCATCTTCCGTGCCAGCTAATTCATTTGTTGTGAAATATTTTTTTTGAAAGAACGAATAATAGAAGAGTGTAAAAGAATTATGAAGGACCGTTTAACAATTTTCAAGTAAAAGTTGTATGATTTTGCTTATGCCATTGACGTATATTTGTTTCATCCGTGTCTAGTTTTCAGTGGACGTTGCTCTGTTTCCGTTTTCTTCTGCATATGAAATTGCCTCCCTTTTGCGGCATAAGGAACTCGCCTTAATATTATTACATATATCTTAGATGTTTAGGCGATTAAAAGAAAGCGTATGCAAAAATTTCCTAAATACGAACATATAACGATGTTTAGGGTAGAATAAATAATGGAGATAAACTGTGGCAAGAGACAAGTTATCGATGCGAGTGGTCGGAATGAATGTTAAATTTCCTTTTGAAAGGGGTGGAAATTCAGTTTCCCTAATCCAGCAAATGATGTGCCTTCAATTCTAAGCCGCACCCGATTTTCAGTAGGGTAAACACTGGAAAAATAGTGCGGCTTAAATTCCAGTAAAAATGGTATAGAGAAGCTAAGGTACGAATTTTCAATAACACTTTTCTCTCATTTCTTAGCTCAAGTGTTAGAAACTCCGCAAAATACATTATGTAGCATACTTCTATGTTGCTTTGGTAGTGTAATAAATTATATATTTAAGTTTCTTTAAAATCGTTTTTTCATATTAGCTGCTTCCGTAGCTGTAAACTGTAAAAGTTGTTAATCGACTGTTTTGAGTTTTGACAAGTAGAGCTGTGCATTGATATCTAATTAAACATCTTTTTGAAGTGGTGAAATCGTGATTAAAATATCTATTTGTTTTGTTGTAGTACATTCTTCTATATATTTTTATTTTTGTTCAGATATAAATTTCGGATTTAGACAACCATAAATTCAAAACCCCATCCATTTTTTTAAATTCCTAGAAATCTTCAACATTTTAAACCTTGGACAATTAAAATTATCTCACTCCAAAAACGAAAATAATTATTCAATTATGTATAAAAATTAACAAATCCTTACTGGTTTAGCTATTTACCACTCATCTACTAATGCTATCAATAACATCTGATTATAAAATGCAGATTGATTCACAAAAGTTATGTGACCAATTTCAGAGTGTAGTAAATTTTTATTGAATTCAGTTATTTATTTAGAAGAAATTTTCAATGTTGTTTCCTTTAGCTTAGTAACCTTGACTAAACATTTAGGTCAAACCAAATAACTTTTTCTACCATTTTAGCGGGTTATTTTACAACTTCCTCTTTAATTGTTTTTTGAAGCCCTTGAAGTGTTCTTATTTTACAACTATTTATTTTTTTTTATTACGCATTCCCATAAAAATAATTTCAAGGGGATGATGTTAATTATTTATCTGGAGGAAAAAATTTATTTTTATCTTATCTTCCAGACATTTATTTTATGATTGGTTTTGTAATATGGTTTGGTAAAGTGTCTTGGAGAAAAACCAACTTTCCTTGAGGGTAAAGATGTTTACATTTTTTTTTTATGATCAAGTGTTTCAAAACTTTATTCTGATATTTAGCATCAAATTTAGGCTTTGCTTCTACAAAAAAGAAAAAAAAAGCTTTTGTCAAGCCTTGAGAGAATATTCCATCCATACCACAACAATTAGCGGCCAACTTGCCTTTTGAAAAACAGCTGTGCCTTGGCTACGCTTTTCGATTGAAATGTATTATATCTTCGCTTTGTCAGTTGTAGACAGCAGATGAAATAAGGTTTCATCCGAGGTTATTCATGTTTTGTATCTACCTTTGAGTAATATTAAAAATACAGGTCAAGTACATTTTCTTCGTTTTTAGACGGTCTTTTCAGGCCTTTGATGACAGAAGGGTTTAAATACTTTTTTATGGCCAATTTTCTTTATCTGACGACGTCGATTGCGATACCTGTAGTTCCATTGCTAATGTTCTTTGAGGCAGACCATTTTCTACAGTGATAAGTTTTTTCAATTTTTTTTTCTTTTTCACCTAGAACTAGCTTTCGTTCACATTTTTTTTTTGGAGAGAGAGAGGTTTTGATTGATAACCAAACTTTATTTCTTTTCAAAGTTTAGATAGTAATGCATTAGAAAAATGTCTTTTCTGATTTTTATATGCTTTATTTATAAAACAAATTGAACACCCATCCATCGAAAGCTTTAAAACTTAATTTCGTGTTTGAGGATTTAATTTTATAGCTACAATTTAATCATAATAAAATTAGTTAGATTGATATTTTAAACACATTTTTTAAAATTAAAACTTGTAGTAAAACGATTCAAATTTTCCTTAAATAGCTATATGCTTTTAAAATTGGTCACATTAATTTTGAAACAACCTGTAAACTTAATGATTAATGTTTATACATCATATTTGGGGATTTCAATGCTAAACATTCTACTTGGAACCAAGATCTAACCAATCAGTTTGACAGAATCATTAATTATTAGTCTATTAATAATAAGTGTAACACTGCATAGTTCCCATTCTATCCTCACAATATTCTTAAAATAGCCGTTTTAGTTCTAAAATAGATTTTGTACTTCTATAAAAATACTTCTTAGAGCACCGAATGCGATAACTCTCTAAATAGGAGCCACGATCCTATTTTAAGAATCTATTTAGAGTAACATCCCTTCAATCCCCGTCTACACTGTCACTCCATTAGATCGAATTGAATCTGAGGAACATAAAACCAATAACTTTCCGAGGAGCCCTGTTAGTAAAGACATTACTGTTGGATAATGTCATTAGTAGTTATTCATCCACTATGCAAAATTCAATTAAATTTGTCTGTAAATGAAAAATAATTAAATCTTCCCATCCAAGACTTTCTTCACACATCCATAAATTCATACAAAATAAAAGAAATATTAGGAAACTCTAAGGTAGTGACTTATCCCCTCCAAAATTTTTTTTTATAGGTTTTAAGCCAAATAAAAAAAGATTCACAAGAAGAAAAAAAGATTTTTCTATGAATTCTACAAGTAATGACGTAATAGTAAACTAATCAGAACGTATTTGAATATTCTTCCACTCATGGGTAATAGTGTCCTTACATTTTCTATTAATTTAAAAAAAATCTAATTTATTCGTTCCTTTGATGATAACCTAATACAAGAAGTAGAATCAATATTACAAAATGTTTTGTCGCAATCTTTTACTAATAGTTTCATTCCTTTACTTACTGAAACAATTGACATATTTTAATGAAATGAACAAAAATGTGTTACCAAGGAGATATATGGCACTACAGTATAAACTCTAAACACCTAATCATTAATGTATCACACTTTCAAATAAAATTTTAACAAATATCTCCCTTATGTATATTTCTCTTATGAACATAAACAATACATGTCTAAAATCAGATACACAATTATCAACGCATCAGCTCTGTTAAATTCTTTTTTAACCCAATAACCATCGCTTAATTTTCAAGAAATGGTAAAATAATTTCAATTTTTGGTTCAAAAATGGCATAAAAAGTGTATTTTAAAATGCAATAGCTAAAAATAAACCATTATCAATTTACAATACATAATCATGTCTATAAATTAAGGACAAGGCAAGTTCAGGCCAAGAAAGAGTCAGAAGCAAAACAAATGTGACTTATTTCTAAAGCCTTTTAAATAAACAAAAGGCAAAGAGAAAAAATATGCTATGTGTTTGATATCATTAATAAAAGTTGCAATTTTCGCTCCCTGGAGTAAATTACAAAAAAAAAAAACATATTTACCAAAACTAATATTACACGTTTGGTATGATGGTTAATACGGAGTATGTCTCCCGGACAATGCAATACAGGCCTTACAACGCTTAGGCATGCTGAGTACCAAATTATCGATCTGATATTGGGGAATATTACACCATTTATCAAGCATTATTCTCCGAAATTCCAGTAGACATGCAGGAGATTTTTGACGGGCTGCAACCCATCGACCATGCTTGTCCTACACATAATCTACTGGGTTCCAGTCCGGTGAGAATGCTGAGCATTCCAAACGGGGGATATTCTCTGATTGAATGTATTCACTTACGATTGTCGCACGATGAGGACAGGCGTGTTCATCCATAAACACAAATTCAACACCCATGGCACTCCGAAACAAACGTACATGTTGTTCTAGAATGACGTCCTGATAGATTTGGCTTCTCATGGTTCCAATTTCAATATGCAGGTCTGTTCTGGAACCCAGAATAATTCCTTCACAAACGAGAAATACTGCTCTACCGAAACGGTTTCGTGCAATGATGTTCTCTTGGGTGGTAACGGCTACCTGGTGCTCTCCATATCAAACACCGGTGAAACTTAGAGTGCAAGCTGAACCTGGATTTATCGGAAAGCATCACAGAAGCCCAATGTTGCAATGTTTACACAATGCATGCTTTTTACTACAGGGTAAACGCAGGCGAAATTGACACATCACAGGTGTAAATGGAACACATCTGACAGGTCTACGAGCATATATACCAATCTGCCCTTTGCGTACGTTCACGGTCTGCCTTGAAACTGTGGTATCAGTCACTAAAGAATGCTGAAAAAGAAAGTCTGATGCTTTGCTCCGTCTATTTCTTTTGGTTGTGACTGCCAAATACCGGTCATCATTCGGTGTTGTAACTCGGGGGGTTGACCTGTGCTGTAACGTCTAATCACATTACCATCATTTTGGAATCCTTGCCAAAGCCGGCAAATGACACTATGGGCGATTTCAAATTCCTCGGATACTTCTTACAGGGTACGCTCACATTCCAGACAGTCGATAATTATACCTAGTAAAAATCATCCAAGTGCATCCTTGGACTATTCGGTTATTGCACTGAAAGGCTTACAAAGCGCTTGCGAACAATTTTACTATTCCTCTCTTTCACTCTCTTAATTGAGACGTACTATCGGTGTCATCTGGTGGCTTCCTTCAATTTGTATATAATTTTTGAAAGTGAGAGTAAGCATTTTTCCGGGTGATATATTTATACATTTTAGTTCAATTTCCGCGTGACTCTGAATTATCCTTAACTTATGGGCGTGATTGTATATATTCTGGTACTGCCACTGAGTATGTAAAATAAGAAATAAATTTTCCCCGATTATGTTTATAATATTACTTTGGTGGATTGTCGCTATTGTTCTATTTTTTGTAAAAGCTTAAATGTTTCTTATCATTCAGGTTTTTCGAAAATGAGCAGTAATGCTGTGAAAAATTGAAAACTCGTATATAAACCTTTTGTTCAGAATGACCCCCCCCCTTTATGTATTTTCTTAAAAAATTTCATCAGCTTTTTCTTATATTTAAAAAAAGAAATTCTTCCATACTTATTCAGCTTTTTTCTCGTATACTTTACTAGATAAATCCTAATATCTCAATTCTTTTTAGAAAAAAAAAAATGTTTTGTACGTTGTCGGATACTCAGCAAGAGTTGTAGCAGCTGTATGTGAGTATATGTATTTATATGATGTATTTATATTAGACAATGGTATAAGACACATTGTTCTAAAGTCAATAGTTTCTTCTTGTTACTTTATCAATAAAAAGAAAACGTTTATTCCTGACCTTAATATTCTTCGCAGGTGTAAAACAATCCCTTGATCACTCAGGGGCAATAAAACAACCAAGAAGACAAAAAAATCACGAAAAGGCAAGTTGACTTAAACAATAGGAATTCTTTGTTGGACGAATCATAAGATATTCCCTTATTTATATCCACCCTCTGCGATCTCTTCGTGAAAGTTTACATTCGAAATAAAAGAGATCGGATAGGAAAAAAGGCAATTAGAGAGTCAGGAAGTGGTTCCTCTGAGAGGGATGGGTTTTTTTTTTTTTTGTTCTATAAAGGTTTGAAAGAGGCTAGAACAGAAGACTAGATTGTATAGATTGTAAAAATTTCACTAAGCGGGCGAGTTTTATTGCTACATTAAAATTATCCTTCGAAGGTAGTTGTTACTTGGATATATAAACAGAAATTTTTTAACTTAATTTGTTCGACTTTTGTCTCTTAAATTAAAAAGTGATTGAAACAGTTCAGATATGTTGCAGAGGAACTATTAATTTTAGAATTCTCAATCGTAACATCAAAATGATTTACACATTGTGCTCCGTTGTAGAAAGCTTTACTTTGCTCAAAGAATATCATTAGTAGAGAACATGTATCAATATTGCGGATTTGTTAAAAGAACATAAAACAAGTAATATAAAAAAAGTTACTTTTTATTAAATAATTCCAAGTAATATGAATATGTATATACGTATAACAGAATCACTATGTTAAGTGGCAATTAATTTCTATTAATATCATTAAAGTATCGTATTGCCATCCAAAACAATCGTGTATATAAAATTTCAGTTCATCTGAAGGCTTTAAAACGTGAGAAAAAAAAACTTTTAATGTACTGAACCAAGTCGCTAAAATGAAACCAACGTGGCTGTATCTGTAATTCTTTAGATGATTAGTTCCTGTTAATTAATTTCAATTAATTATAATTAAATTATCGTATTGTCACCCAAAACTTAATGTATAGAAAATTTTAGCTCAAATGAGTGCTCTGACATGAGAGAAAAAAACTTTTAAAGTTTTGGCACAAGTCGCCAAAATGGTTGCTAAGACGCTAAAAATGATGCCAAAGTGTTGCATTTGTAATTCTTTAAATAATTAGTTTCATTCAATTATTTTTTATTATTTATTATTAAATTACCATATTGTCATCTAAACTAATCGTGTAAGTAAAATTTCAGCTCTATTGAGTGCTTTAAAATGCATTTTATTAAAGATGAACATTTGAACACACAAGGTGTTGGGAGATAGTGAACTAGTAACAGGAAATATTATATGCCACAAAACAAATGCCATTGAAAAACTTAAGTATAAATTTAAATCAATTTTCATCCATTTCTTGCCAACCCAATTTTCAGGTTTGAGAGCTTAAGATTTAGCAAAATTTAAATACAGCTTTAGTTTTGTTAAGACTCTGCTACGGGGATAAAATAGGTATCAGTCAGTTAAAGTAAAATCCTTATGCAGAACAGTTCGCAATTTGGGATAGTAACATAACAATTCTGATGTTGAGTTTGTCATTTGGACTTCATTTAGAATTAATATCGCTAGCACCAATAGTTCTGATGTTTTTCAGTGGAGTTTTCAATAAATTAAAAGTATTATTGGACCACTTGTTTCTATGCTTAAACTTTAAAGAAAAAAAATGTAAATTAATTGCAATTTAATTCAAATAAACACCTCTTTCAATGTTCTTCAACAGCTTGCCTCATAAGTGTTGATTTAGGATTTGAGCTCTAGATGACAACATAGTCTAACCCTACTGGTTTATTAGACATTTATTCGATGGAGATTTTACGTCATTCCCAATAAATCCCAACTAGTGTTTCAAACAGCATCAGTGCACACATGAACCTAACCCACCATCTCAACTAGAGACTGCACACAACCTGAAGGAGAAAACAGCCCAACTACATTCAAACCCGCTGGAGATTTATACCAATTGCGTTAATGGCTGGAAAAACAATCTTCTTTTAGTTGTGGGCGACTTCCCCCTGAAGTCGTTCCTTCACCGTCTTGCCTACCTAACAGTGTGGAAGGAAACAAAGCAGGACCAGAAACTTTCATTATAACGATTATTTATTTTACTCAAGCAGACTAAGCAACAACAGATAAAACCTTAAGTGAATATCCTAGGAGATGATATAGATAAAGCAATAAATCCTAAGTGAACAAACGCAAGTAACCAGTTTAATTTAACCTAATCTATCGTTGACTATAAACTCCCAGTCTATTAATTTAATACAGGGGCAAAACACCGCTCTTAACTTAAGCTGCGAAACAAACTTTAATACATCCCACCTTCGTAGCGACTGTAACAGTTTCTCAGCTCCTTCTCCCTACAATTACAATAGCGAGAAGATTCCGTAACAATCCGTCATAACGTGTCGTTCGGAAAATCTATCAAGAGCAAAAATAATTTTCTTCTCTAAGAAGGGGTATGCAGTGGCCCCTTCTTTCGCAAGTCACGAATTACAAAGAGTAGGAATAAAAAAGCTTAACTACAGGTGTGTCAAATAAGACCCACCAAAGTTAAACACAAATAACCTTTTTATTTTTTTATACAAATATTTTTTTCTTTTTGTAGGTTATAATTGAATTCTTGGAAATTTATTATGGAACCGAACAGTACAAAACAACGTGTTAAAATCATCGAATTTTTCTATTCTTTTCAATGATCAATTGTTATAACGCAGTGTAAATATCGGCAAGATTTTAATTCAAAATCACCTCCCACAGCCTTCATAACTCGCAGTCTGGTTGGTCGTTTTGAGGAACTGGGTTCGGCGGCAGACCGTCCTGGAAGAGGTGCAATCGAAATATTCGCACTGAAGACAACATGGAAACTGCGCGGCAGACTGTTAAAGATGATCCATCTGTCTGAATTCTCCATCGTTCGAGCCAATTGAGCATTTCCAAAACGACGTTGTGTAGAACTTTAAATTTGGATCGTAAGATGTGTGATCTTAGAAAATTCAAATTGTGCAAACACTGCTACTACAAGACCACCTGCTGCGTGAAATTTGTGGCGAACGTCTGATTTTAAAAAAATCAGGTTTCCCTTTGCCACTACGTTCACCAGATTTAACTGCGCTCGACTTTTTTTTATGGGGATATTTAAAAGACAAGGTATATGTTAATAAACCAGAGCCTATTAAACAGCTGAAGCAGATTTGTCTCCATTTGAGCATATCTGGGATCATTTGGGACGGTGAGTTGGGCATCTCACGAGTTTGAACGAACTTGAGGCAAGGTTACAGCAAATATGGAACAAAATGTCTCAAGACATCATACAGAACTTGTATACCTCAATGCTCGATCGTATTGCTTCGTGCATTCGCGCTAGAGGGGTTTCAAAAGGGTATTATATCCTCCGTTCTTTTGACTTTTTCTCTGAAATAAATTATCCTTTTTCTTTGATTTCCTAATCATTTACTTATATTAAAGTAATTATTACGTATGTATAATTTCGTTTCATTTTGACGATTTCTTCTTGGTGCGCTAATTTCTTTGTCCATGAATGTACCTATGGAGGTGGAATAGAATATTAAACGTTATTTTTAATTATTTATTGTTCTTCAGTTAATGCTATTTTATCATATTATTTAACAAATGATCACATATGTCGGACTTGAGGGATTGAATTTTGAAATAACTCTTCTATAAAATATTTTTGCAATTGCTTTTGCGTAAGCCAGTGACTACAGATTTATGTTCCTCAAATTTCGTAGTTTTGTAAAAGCCTAGAGAAGAAGTCCTGAACTTATGGCACATGTGTCACATGTGGCGCGCGGTACAATTCTCAGTTGTACTCTGCACTACTTTACAGATTTGTCAAGGTTTAAGTGAAGGGAAGTTGATAAGTTTATAATAAACCTTTTTTGGTAAACATTTTCAGAATTATACACTTTTACGGAATTACAAAAAAACCAGAGAGATAACTCTAAAGATGAATTAAGAGCTATTTTGTAAATTATTGAATGTCATTCCTGGAGAGATTTAATTGCTCAAAAAGAGAAAATTGCATGTACTCTGCTCTTCACATTTGGTTCTACATATCTAAGTGAAAAATATCTTATCATATGAAAAAATATTTCGAGTCTACAAAGAAAATATTTAACAACTGAATGTTCAGAATCATATCAGATTGAAAGTCATAAATTATACACCTGATTTTGCGATATGATAGTAGAGTGGATCAAGCACTATGTTCACATTAAAAATTTTATTTATCTTTTTATTTAACTACAATAAAGAGTAATACTTGTACATTCTGTATAGTCTATTTCTTATTTGTATATACATATGTTTAAAAATACATAATTTACGTACAATTTATTTATTTTTTTATTTTTGTTCAAGAAATAGCTATATCCTATTTTGTTTATTTTTATGTTAAGAAATGTTAGTTAGTTATGATGATTTTAGTTATTACTTTAGTTATGTTATGATGCACAATCAATCAATAGTAAAACTGTAAATATCTATTATTGACCTGTATTCTCTAACTCTGCATGCATTATCGAGGGAAATGAATTGTTTAAAAAATGCCTTACTGTGTGGCACGCTGGTAGATTGGTTTGGCCCGGTTGAAGGTTGCTGACCCCAGACCTAGAGTATAAATTTATATAATATTTATCAGAATAATCAGTTTTTAACATACTTCTTTTATAATATTTTTTTAGGAAATATCCTAACAGAAATAAGATATCAACATTGTTGTAGTCGAAACAATTTTTCTACGCTATTTTAATTTCCTTATTCCAGAAACCTGAGTTAAAAATCTAATTACGCATTCTCCTTTTTATTTGTCCTGAGGGGAATTAAAAGATATGTAAGAATATTTATAAGTGTTATAGAAAAATAAGCAAATAATACAAAATTTGAAAGTTTTCTAAAAAACGGAATTTTTTTATTTACCTTACAGGATAGCTTGCATTTAGGAGAAACCTCTTTAACAATATAGCATAGTTAGATGTTTTATCTAGATAAATATTTCACTATTATATAAATATCTACCGTAGTTAGATATTTATCAATGGAATGAATTATTTTTTGTAAGTGATATATAATTAAAAGTCATTGTAACATTTTAATTAACGAGTTCATAAGCCATTTTACCCTTCGAAATTACAATAATTTGCTTTTGATGCATGTGCATGATTCTGCCTTAATGATTAAGATATCAAAGTTTTTGACTAACTGGGCAAATATGATATACTATTTTAGGCAGCCCAATTTAGAATATTATCAATAATCAAAATATATTTTCTTTTAAACTAGTGCTCCTCAAAGTTTCAATATTCGCGACCCAATATTCAATCATTATTTTCATTGCACCCCCCTCATAAAACAACAATGTGCCGAATTATTTAATACTATACTTTGGTGCTTAAACTACGATACGACTTTAATTATAAACCGTCTAAATTATCAAGATAAAAATTAAATTTTGTATATAATTTTATGATATGCTCATGGGGTAATTGGTATTTATTAAATTTGTTTTTAACTCAGTATTGCTAAATTAATTATCAGATGCATTGTGTGTATAATGCGCCTTAAGCCCTTGAAACAACCCTTGGAATACAAGTTCAGCAAAACCCCATTTGTAGCGCAACCCTACTCTAAGAAATGAACGGACCTACCAAGTTTCAATAATGCAGGTCTAATAGTGTTCAAAGGCCGTGGGTAGCCTAGTGGTTACAGCAGACCGGAAGGTCTGGGTTCAATGCCCGATTCCACCAAATACCCTTCAAGTACACAAGGAGTACGTGCTCGTTAAATCAGTGGGTGCGAAAGCCTTGTGGGCGGTCGCAGCAGAAACCACGAATGTAGGAGGCTGAAGAATATCCCCCTCCAGTTCCAAGTCTAAATTGTGGAGGTGGAGATAGGTGGTGTCGCCATCTATCGTAAGAAAGTCGAACCTGTCTAAGGCTCTTGCAACTTTCATTCCGGGAAGGACACGACAACAACAACAATAGTTCAAAAACGGGAATATTTATCTATAATGCCCCTTGGGGGTCAGTTTTCACAAAACCTCTACTTCTTAAAAGGAACGTGCTTACCACTCACTCCTCCCTCATAGGAGTCAGGATTAACACCCAACGCCACTCGAGGTATTTTTGCAAAACCCCTATTGAAACGGATCCCTACTCCATAAAATGAACATGCCTACCAAATTTCAAGACGGAGATTTGTAGGTCTAATCATTCAAAAACGGGAATGTTTATCTATAACGCCTATTAAGCCTTCGCAATGCCCCTTGAGGGTCAATTTTCGCAAATCCATTCACAGCGGATTTCTACTCCGTGGCAGGTAATTGTGATGTATGATCATTTTTATTCTTATATAGAGAATTGTATTTTTTTTTTACTTTTTAGTTCGATTAACCATAAAAGGATGTTTTTTAGTTTTTTTAAAACTAATTTATTTCCTTCAAATATTAGAGTAAAAAGTTAACCTGACTATTTCGTTCAACACTTTAAAATATTGCTATTTTTATTTAATAACTCTTGAATATTCCTTACATTGAAATTTTTTTTTTGTCGACATTCTTCCATTTTGTTTAAAAACCTGTTTTTATTCTTTTTCAATTTTCATATATTTCATTTTTTCATGACTTGTGAAAAGAAAACAAGTTCAAATTCAATTTTTTTGTAGATAAAACTCTTCTGTTATTAAAGAAGAGTTAGATTTAGACATTCTTGATCCTTTACTCCAAGTAAAAAAAATTAAATGTAGAACTCAACCAAGCGAGAACTGAATTTCAATACTAGATGTAAAAATTCTGGAATTTATTCCACAAGAAAAAACAAGCGGCTTATTCTAAAGGAAGTCCTAATAGAAAAAAATAATAAAAGAATGAATTTTTTGTATTCTTTTAGAAACTAAATCTGTAAATGATCCAAAGATTTCTAGTTAACTGTAAGTAAGAAAGAATTCAACATGTGAAGAGAGGATTATTTGACTTAAAGGTTTTCAACTAAAGAAATTGAATTTAAGAAGATTATTTCGTTTCTTTCTCATCGTCTTATAGTATAGATTGGTTTCAATATTATATATAAGACAGTATATATTTCTCTTAAATCGACAATATCGATAGCTTTTTGTTGCCAGGGTATATTAAGGGCAGAAATTGCTTTGATATGAGTGGTGTTAATTTTCATCAGAAATACATGGACCACATATAGTAAGTTTTTTCACTTGAAAAGCGTCTTCTTCAATGGCTCGACTGCCCTGGTCTTTTCTAGAAGTTTTCTTCAGACATCTTTTCGTTTTACTAATGTTTTCTAGTTTAGGACATTTAAAATATTGAAGTCTTTTTTGACGCAGTCAATCCATCTTAACGGGTGTCATCACCGAGGTCTATTTCCTATGGGTTTTGGCAGGCAGATTTCATTCATTTTAGCCAGATAAGTCTTTATGATTAGACAAATCTTTCAATACAGTTTGTTTGTAAATTCTGTTTAGTTCTAAGTTAGTTCTTCTCCTCCATGATCCATTCACTTGGATTCCACCAAGAACACAGAGTAAGATCTTTCTGTCGAAAATTTCCAAAGATTCTTTATTACGTAAAATCAATAGCATCTCTGATGAATGTAAGGGCAGATCTTATAAGATTTTAGTGAAGAAGCAATTGTGTTCTTTATTTGAGAAAACTGGATTTTAAATAACACTTCAAGGCATAAAAACATCTATTTGCATCAATGATTCTTTTACAAATTCCTGTGAGGATAAATAATTTTTATTATTTATCTCAGATTATTTGAGCACAATGTCGGCTGCTTGAAGAGCTTACCGAGCATTAAATGGTAACTGCAAAGGTATATGAATGACTATTCATGCTTTGTTTCATTTTATCAAGAAAGAAATTTTATTGTTGTGAAAATAATAGTTAAAATAATAAAGATTATTTCCTTACTTAATCAATTCGCATGTTACAAAGGGGAAAAAATGAGTTATCTTAGCACAGGTAACTTACATAAAAAGTTTGTACAAAAGAAATAAAAATAATATTTTAATCAGTAATCTAAGAATATGTACACTGCTGGACAATTGCTAAGGACGGATAACACTATCATCCATAGCAACCACAAAATGAAAGGAAGCAAAATGTGGAAAATTAGACTAAGTGCGGGATATTAGTAAGAAGAAGTATGAGTTTGCAAATTTTTTTTCCACGTCTGTTCATCACGTGATAGCGTTTATAAGAGCTTTAAAGGTTTTGACGAGTGTGGACAGTTGTTGTTTCAAGTCAAAGTTTTACAGGAAAGATTTAATAGACGAACTTAAAATTTTTAGCATGTCTTTCCGACATCACATAGATGATTTTATGCGTAGCCGAATTATTGGAAAGATCGAAGAAGGGCAAAAAATAACAGATGTTGCCAGGGAGTTCGACATCGCTCACAGCGTTGTTTCACGGCTGTGGAAGTCATTTAAAACTACTGGAATGTGTAGTAGACGGCACGGGGGAGGTCGTGTTAGAAGTACGAGACGCCTGCAGAAGACAGATATATCGTCCTATCAGCAAAAAGGAACAGGCGCACCACAGCTCAGCAGGTGGCAAATCAGTTTCTTGCGGCCTCAGGAAAGCAGATCTCCCGAAAAACTGTTGCCAGACGTTTGAGGGGAGGAGGACTATACGAACGCAGACCTGTTGTGTGTGTCCCATTGACCAGACAGCACCGTACTGCCCGTTTGCAATGGTGTCGTGAGCATAACAATTGGACTGAACAGGACTGGGCATGCGTACTATTCTCAGATGACAGTAGGTTCAGTCTGTCATCGGATTGTAGACGCCAACTGATCTGGCGCGAGAGTGGTACTGCTTATCGTCCACAAAATATCCAGGAAAAGGAACGATATCCGACATGCAGTATCATGGTGTGGGCTGGCATCATGATCAATGGGCGCACGCGCCTACATGTGGTTGCGAATGGGACTATGACGGGCCAACGATACATTGATGAAGTTCTACTTCTTCATGTTCGTCTTTTCCTTGGTGCTGTCAGTGATAAATTTGTTTTATGGACGACAACGCAACATGTCATCGAACACTCGCTGTTCAGGATTGCCTAGATAGCGAGGGTATTCAACGTCTCGTATGGCCAGCGCGTTCTCCAGATCTAAACCCCATTGAAAATGTGTGAGATGCTTTGGGGAGGCAAGTTGCTGGTCGAAACTATCCTTCGACAAACAAGAACACCCTCATCCGTGCACTCACAGAGGAATGGGATAAATTGCCTCAACAGCTGCTGGATAATGTTGTGCAAAGTATGGTACGACGTGTGGAATGTTGCACCACACTCCACGGTGGACATATCCCTTACTGATACCTTTCTTTAAGGTGCCTGCTGACTTTTAATTGCATTGTTCCATTTCTCCGTACGCAGATCAAATGAACATTTTTTTCTTTCAGATGTTTCACAGCTTTTGTACTTTCCAGAGCAATAAATATTCTTTATTCTAATGTCTGAACAGTGTGGCAACTATATTTTATCCTACTAGGCTTCATGTCTCGCTTAATGTTATGCTACATAGCAATTTGTGATCCATCCTTAGCAATTGTCCAGCAGTGTATAATACAAGAATGTACAAAGAAATACAAATGAAACGATATACATTTCAATGAGAATTCAAACATTTAATAAATTTAGTACATTTTATCTAAAAGATAAATCAAGAATTAGTGAGGATGAGAGAGAGCTATATTTATTCAGCACTATAAAGCTGCGCAAGTACTTTCGGAATTGAACCTCGTATTTTTGAACCATGGTCAAGTGGCGAAATCGACGCCTGAGCTGGCACTTCCCTCACCTAACTTCCACTCTCCACCTTCAGGAGGACGTTTGGCCCTCAACGGATTTAATCTGCATCAGAGTACCTCTGCATGGTGGGTCTTCAGCAGTACTAGGCTCGATATCTTAACATGTCTGCCATGAATCACACAAAACATCCAGGTATTACGTTGAACATATGTGGAATAGAGAATTTATTAGATGACTTTATTTTTTGAATAAAAACATTCCTGAAAGATCTTTAAAGTAATAAAGGATATTTTTAGTTATTAAAATTAAAATTTATTGAGCAGTATAATACTATTTTGCGACATCGATTCTTCAAAATTTGCTTTTCATCAATTTCTTAAATGTGAAAAAATTTGAAATATAAATGCAATTATGTATTAGGAAATTACTCATTCCTACACAATTGAATTAACTACCATAAAATGCAACGTTTTACGCGGATCGGTGTATATATAGAACGCGCACCTGTACTTTCAAGCTGCATTTTTTAATTTTTAAGTATATTCGCCTTCGCCGTACAACGCGCACTCTCTTTTTAACGAAGAAACCCGAAATAGGAGTATGCAATGCTAAAATGATTTAATGTAATTTATTAGAGCTATTATATACCTCAGGAATTTGAAAAAATAGCATATTTCTAGAACTACAACCCTCTAAGTTTATTAAGTATGTCTCCTTTCTTCAAAATAAAAAGTATTGTGATCTGTGCAGATGTCTAATTTTTTTATATACTTATCTCTTTTCTTAGTTTTGAAGCTATCGTTTTCATACCCGGCGCATAACGTGCACTCTTTATATTGGATCGTACTTTTTGTGTTAAAAGCGCATGTTATACGCCGGATTTTACGGTAGAGAATCCTTTTTTCCGTTAGTACTACTTTATCCTCCAATGGTCATTAGAGATTTTACGGGTATAGTTGTTCCTAGTTAAATAAATAAATATGAGTTAATAATAATAATCTACTCTCTTTTTTTGCAAAACTGCACATATATATATATCTTGTGGCCCTGCTGTCGAGTGTTGAGAAACACACATGTACAGTGTTAAGAGTTCAGATGCTAATGAAAATGGTTTTGTAGAACGGATGCATATTAAATCCGTCGTGGGTAAAAGTTTTTACGTTAACATAGTCTCGATGTTTGGTGAATATGTTCCAAGCTCAGATAACGTCCTCATCACTTGAATATGGATCAAAAATATAATAGCCTTCGCTAATAGCTGTGTTAATTTGAGGAGAGTGATATTAATAAGGAATATCATTTTAAAATGGAATTCAGAATTATTCATTTCACTGAAAGGTAATATAATTCAATGTATTTTAGTATGCTATTCTTAGTAAAGGTCATAAATTCCAGATTATAACTTAAGTGTATTTTAGATGCCATATGTTCCATACGAGTACTAAGGAACAAAATATATGTGAGAGATCTCATATATTCACGTAATCCATACAATTATTTAATTTTCACTCACGAGTTTTTTTTATATTTTACATACCTTTGCCAAGTTGTTTCCGGAATGCTTAAACATTTTTTGAAAGTATATATTAGAAACACATTTATAAATAATGCTTTATTAGTATGGTCTAGAACAAATAGCCTTTTGCATGTAATACAGCTTGAACTCACCTAGAAATAGATTCATACAAGTCATGTACAGTGTTTATAGGAATATTGTACTATATTTCATGGAGGAATCAGAAAGTTCCGGGAAAACTACTGGAGTAGGATATCGATTCTGTATTGAATGTTCTAAAATAGGCCAAAATGGTTCAATTATATTGAGGTAGGGCAGCGGCTCTCGAACTTTCACTACTTGCGACCAAATTTTCAATCATAATTTTAATCGCGCCCCCCCCCTCTAAAATCGCGCCCCGAAAAAGTGCAATAATAGTGCACTTTTTCGGAGGCACTAAAGCTACAATACGATCATAATTATAAACCGTACAAATTAACAAGATAAGTATTAAATTTTGTATATGTTACTTTTAAGTAATATATATATTTATTTAATTTTACTTTTTAGTTCGATTCACTATAAAAGCGTATTTTTTAGTTTGTTTTAAAACTATAATTTATTTTATAATTATTTTTACAATACACGATAAAAATCACAATTCCAGTGAATAATTTAATTGACAAAATATACTTGCCTACTTTTAAGGACTTTTCAATTTTTCTTCGAAAATTTGAGAAAAATTCCAATAAAACTGAAGAAAATGTTCCAAATGTGCGTGTCCTTAATAAAGGACATACATCAGACACACATTTCGGTAACAATACAGGAACGTTATTTTCGAGCAAAGCTGTCACATTTTGTTCACGTTTTTGTAGTTTTGCTGTTGTTTGATGATCTACAAATAGCATTTTGAGCTTTTACTTACTTGTGTCTTTTTGACAAGGCGAAGTGCTTCATTATGGCTTCATAGTTTTCTTCACAAAGATCTTTAGGCAGCATTTGAAAATTTCAAATAAACTGAAACGTTTCATGTCTAACGCTTTTCTCGTATTTACTTTCGCTATCTTCATTAATATGCCTTATTTCAGCAGGTTATTCAAGTGTTTGATCAGTTTCAACTTCCTTCAATAGGGATCACAGATGCCCATTTTTTTTATATTCTGCTCATTTACATTTATGAACCTTAATAATTCGTACAACATAGCAATCAAAACTACAAAATTGTTCATGGGAAAAGTGAAGCATGTTCTAAAAAATTATTGTGTAAAACGTTTTTCATTACGCATTATATGTTTCAGAATACTCAGAAAAATGCATCTTGGCCAAATAATCATTCTAAGTACTCAGTATGCTTATCCATATATCATAAAACTCATTCACATGAAAAAAACCAACAGAAAAATATTATTTACATCTTTCCTAAAAGAAAAAGTGACGGAGTGATACATACCAGTAAGTTTGAAGGTCAAATATATGATAATCATAAGTAGTATTTTAGTGGTTAAAAGAAACGTAATAAAAAAATCTCTCATCGTGTGATTACAGCAAAGCAAACAAAATGTCTTTTTTTATTTGGTTTTAGGATCAAAGATGGCTAATGAGCGTTTGAAGTGGAATTTTTTTTGAATGATCACCACATGATATATATAAATTATATCAGTGTAAATGTGTATTTTTTACTATGTCAGAAAGAATTTTGTGTTTTACTTCATTTCAAAAAATTATTTTTTAAACCTTTTATTTTCAATATTCTCGCCCCCTCCCCTCGCAGGGTTACCGCGCCCCAGGAGGCGTGCCCCACAGTGTGAGAAACACTGAGGTAGGGTAACTGACAGATTCGATATTTTACGCTTTTGAAAAAAACATACATAACTACCAAGTGTCCTGACATAGACTGATGGTTTTAAAACTTTTCCAAATATTCTCCAAAAGTTATTGTATCGGAAACTGTGTTTCCAATAGAGATTTAATTTGTTCCTTTTTCTTAGGAGATACAGTGAATTCAAAATAACATACATTTTACATAAATGTTTAAACTTTACACTATTACTTTCTTCATTATTGAAAATACTTTTTTCGAATCATCCGCAACATCCCGGTCGATGTAAGATGGCTCGAGGACTCATCGGATTGTTAAAGTTTTCAGTTTTTCTTGCAGGAATAGTTTGATAGCTGTGTAATTTCTTTAATTTACCTGGGGTGGTGTGATATCATTATAAACCAGTAATAGCCTGTATGCGATGACGATCGTTTTGGCATGGTGGCTAAGATATTCGTTTTCGGATCGGAAGGTGCCCAGTTCTAATCATTCATTGGTGACCCTAGCTGTGCAAAAGAACTGCAGCAGTCTTGGTGTCATCTATCCACCGCAAAGGCAACCAAGCTTTCTAACATATGGGGCAACCAAGACGTCACGAACAATGACGCAACCAATACAGCCGTCACACACGAATGACGCAACCCACAAAGCCGTCGCACTCAAAGTGACACAACTGTTTACACGCTCACGACGGATATGACATCGTTCGTTTGCCTTTTCGCCGAATCACTGTTATGGGGATAGTGTGGCTGTGTGATATCGATATAAACCAGTAATAGCCTACATGCGATGATGATCGTTTTGATATGGTGGCTAAGATACTCGCTTTCGGATCAGAAGCTGCTCGGTTTAATCTTCCTTTGTATCAATACCTCGCAGGAAAGGAGATACAGTGTCTACCATATTGAACAGATTTGGACGTGTGCTATTCCTTTCACAGCCTGAAGAATGCAGTTTGTCAGAAGTATAACACGACACTCGAACAAATAAATGAATAACAAATGCGTAGACATTTCACAAGCAATTTTACAGAAGACATCAATTTCTTTTCTGCAATTGCTACATGTGATCACGTCTGTGACCGTCCATTTTGAAAACATTGTAATGTGATTTTAATTCATTAAAAACCTTGAAAAATTGAGCCGAGTTTTTCAATTATTTTTATTTAATTTATATTAGCTTGCCGCTTGTCCTAAGAATTTTTATCTAAAATAAAAAAAATTAAGTCAACTCCTACTTAGATGAACAACGAAAAATTAAATTTTAGCATATTTATTAAATAGTTACAATTAATGTAAATATGCATATTCATATGACAGAATCACAATATTCAGGGGTAATTAATTTTTTAACTATCATTAAAGAATTGCATTGTAATCCAAAACAACCTGTGAAGATCCCCTTGGATCTCACTTTGAGAACGAGAATAATTTTGAGTCAAAGAAGAACCAGTAGCCATTTTTAAAAATAACTTTCTTTATTGGGTTATCTTGCCCAAATAGAATCAAAGACTTTTAATAATAAATAAATCAAAATAGCTTTATGAGGTTTAAAAGGGACTTTCCTTTATATTAACTTAAATATTGAATGATCCAATTAATTAACAATTAGAATATCGATCACGCAGAGATTACCGCAATAAGAGATCCCAGAATTATATTCAATAATGTTCCTACTGAACATTTAACTTTAATCTCACTCCTAATATAAAACTTTAATGAGACTTTAATTATAAATCAATATTTACCACACTGAATCTCAGCTCTTCCTGAGCCTAATTTATCCACCTAGAAATCTTCAATAATAAATCTCTAACTTCACTATTATAACTTCCTGCTTCAATCTCTCTCCCCTACTGCCTCACTCTTTACTATTCCGTTTGACTTAAATACTTTATCTAATCTGCATAATAAGGAATCCCTGTCCTCTTTTTGGAGTTGATTGGAAATAGGTAGGGAATTAAATTTCCCTAAAAAAGACGTCTCAGAAGGTTAGTGATAAAGTTCCGTATAGATCTGTCACAAACCGTGTATATAAAATCTGAGTTCAAATGAATGCTTTAAAACGCGAGAAAAAACATTTTCTACTCCAGTCGCCAAAAGGGTCGCTAAGTCGTCAAAAATGATGTCAACGTGGCTGCATTTGTAATTCTTTAAATAATTAGCTTTAATTAATTAATTTTTATTAATTATAACTAAATTACAGTATTTTCATCCAAAATAATCATGTGTATGAAATTTCAAATCAATTGAGTACCTTAAAATGTATTTTATTAACGACTGCAAATTCCACCAAGATACCAAGATAGATAAATATAGAGAGAGCATGCGCTAATAGAGTGTGTGTGAAGAAATTGAAAAACTAGGAACCCTGAGGGAAAACATTTATACCCTGTCACATGACATCTTAACTGCTTTCCTGTTAAAATATTTTGAAACCCTTTATTCTATTTTAGAGGGGGGGAGACACCTAGTATATTTATACACACATATATATAAAGAGAGAAAAATACAATCTTGAATAATATTTTTTTCTTCCGTTTTCAATAAAGTTCTAGTTTGTTTTCAATTAATTCTTCCAACCTAGAGATGCGAGTTGTCGTCCCACGTGATCGGAAAAGCGGTAAAGGGAGGAGAGATAAATGGGCCTCCCGACCTAATGTTGCGAAGAAAAGGATGGGTTATTGCAGTTTGTGATGGATGATTGCAAGAAGGACGGAGTCATTTTCCGATCGACTTTTAAATTCAATCGAATTTGTAAATAAAACCAAAATGACAAAGAATTTAAAATGAATACAAATTACTTTTATCTCATTCTACACTGGCCTCAAAAAGTTAAGGTACAACATGTTTTTCGAAGCTCACCATAAAAAAATGGCAGTAACAATAAAATGCATAGTTTACATGAATGATAATAACGAACTTAAAAAACATTAATGCAAAAACGATTGCTACCACTTTTATTTTATAGAAAAGAACGTATATTTATGAGTGAGAGAAAAATATGCAAATATCAAGCTTTCGTACTTTTGTGTGTAAGTTGTGTTGATTTTCAACAGTTGTTGGCAGTTTCGGTGACAATAGTCAATAGAGTTTAGAAAATGTCTCAGAGACGTCGTTTACCCAATTCGTTAAGGTGGCGGGCAGTTGGATGAATGGAAATGGGATTGTCGCAGGCTGATGCTGCTAGACGTCTCAATGTGTCTCGTAGTGTTGTTCAGCGACTTTGGGATCAATACCAATCCGAAGATTCTGTGTCCAGAAGACCTGTTCCAGGCCGACCACGAGCTACAACACCTGCAGAAGACCGTTTTCTAGCTCTTTCGGCAGGAAGGTGAAGAACCACTACTGTGCCACAGCTCGTTGCAGACCACTTTCAAGCATCAGGAAGAAGAATCTCCGCTACTACGGTGCGAAATCGTCTTCACAATGCAGATCTGTATGCAAGAAGACCAGTTGTGTGCGTTCCCCTCAACGGACGACAGCGAAGGAACCGCTTATGCTGGGCAAGAGAACATGTATCTTGGACGCAACAACAATGGTCTTCTGTGCTGTTCACAGACGAGTCCAGATTTACAATGAAGAGTGATTCAGGGCGTCTACTGATCTGGAGGGAACAGCGCACTAGATACCATCAATCCCTAACACTGTTGAAAGACACAGTTATAGAGGTGGTGGAATCCTGGTTTGGGCATTGATCTCGCTCGGTGGCCACACTGACCTGCATGTGTTCCATGGAGGAACCGTAACTGGTCTTAGATATCGGGATGAGACCCTTGATCCATATGTCCGCCCATATGCTGCTGCTATTGGTAACGACTTCATTCTGATGGATGATAATGCACGACCTCACCGAGCTCGAATTGTTCAGGAGTATCTGGAGGATCACGGTTTGGAACGAATGGAATGGCCAGCTCGATCTCCAGACCTGAATCCGATAGAACATCTTTGGGACTATCTTGGCAGAGAGGTTGCTGCTTTAAATCCTCCTCCAAGGTCGTTACATGAACTGAAACAAGGCTTACTCTGTGTCTGGTCTTCGCTTCCTATTCCGGTGTCCGACAACTTAATAAACAGCATGGGAAATCGATGCCGCCAATGCATTCAAGTTAGGGGTGGACACATTCCTTATTAGAACCCATTTTTGTATTGTTTTTATGCCATTTTACCACATAACACTGTTATGTGCTGTTTTCTCCAAGAATGGACTTTTCCGCAGAGATTGCTTTTTTTGTTATAAATCGTTTTTGCAATACACTTATACAAATTTCTATGACGCATTCAATAAAAAACTATTCAATGCACATATCCTCCAAATTTTTTGTTTCTACATTCATTCATTTGCAAATTAGACACAAAAACCCGGTTGTACTTTAACTTTTTGAGGCCAGTGTATTAAGACCTATATATATTTTTATTTATTTCAATAATAATTAAAACTTTTTAAAATCATTTATTTGTATGAATAATATCAAGTGAGTGACAGTGAGAGTTATGTAATAGTCGCACTATGAACTAACTCGAGGGTTTTTAGAAACCTACCTCGCACATTTAAGTGACGAGAACGACACATAATTTGCGGGCACCCATTTGCAGACATTAAGCCTTGACAGATTTAACATGCATCTTTCCCTTCTGCATCGCGGCTCATCAGTGACTCCACAACTTGAATCTGAAACACTCCAGCCACGATTTCGTGGTCACATAACCACTGAATAATATGAAATGTTTTAAGTATGTGAAATAATTTTAATTGTTATGCTTAAGAGAGTAAAATCTTGTAATGATAAATCTTCTTGCTACTGAAGCTCTCTTCGAAGATTATATGTAGCAGATATAATACAACATTATCATTCAAAACTAAAGAAAATAATGAAATAAGAGATGTTTGAGCGTATAATATATTAATATAGGAATTTTTAATATAATGCGAGGGTAACTCTGAAATATTTGAGGTACGCGAAGACTCATAGTATAAAAAATAATGGTTTAATTTGAAAATACAAAGTATTTTAATAGAGCAGAAATATTCTACTGACTTACTTCAAGTTATTTAAGATAGAAAAAAAATTACACAAAAGAGAAAATGGTGTTGACGCGAGAATATTATCGTGCTACGATTTTCTAAGATTTTAAAGTGGGTTTAAGGTATCTGACTACTTTCGGAACCGTGATTTGGAAAAATCGCATAAATGGATAATTTCCATGATATTTAGTGTCACTCAGATTGGAATACATGCAAACAATTGTTTTAAGGACATTTTGACAAAAAAAAATTATTTAAATACAATATTTTGGCAAAAAATTAACTTAGAATAATCTTTTTTCCCCAAATGTTCTCCTTTTGTGAAAAATGCTTCTATTATAATAATATTTTGCTTGTATATAGCTCATACCTCTCTACAGAGGCTCAACTAGAATTTTTGAAATATATAACTTAGAAGTGGGTTTATTCATATTTTACAACAACAAAGGGGAGCAATTTTAAGAAGAAAAAACGCCAATAATTACTTCAATTGGTGGTAACTCTGAAAATAATGTGAATTGTTCAAAACTTATAGTTGAGCCTCTGTAGAGAGGTCTGAGCTATATACAGGCAAAATATTATTATAATAGTACCATTTTTCACAAATGGAGATAATTTGGAAAAAAAGGATTGGAAGTAATTTGGAAACAATCTTTTTACCAAATGTTTTCCTTTTGTGAAAAATGGTTCGATTATAATAATATTTTGCTTGTATATAGCTCAGACCTGTCTACTGAAGCTCAACTAGAATTTTGAAAAATTCAGATTATTTTCAGAGTTATCACCAATTGAAATAATTATTCGCGTTTTTTTCTTAAAATTTATCCCCTGTGTTATTGTAAAATATGAATAAATCCACTTCTAAGTTATATATTTCAAAAATTCTAGTTGAGCCTCTGAACAGAGGTCTGAGCTATATACAGGCAAATTATTATTCTAATAGAAGCATTTTTCACAAAAGGAGAACATTTGGAAAAAAGATTATTCTAAGTTAATTTTTTGCCAAAATATTATATTTAAATAAATTGTTTTGTCGAAATCTCCTTAAACCAATTTTTTGCATGTATTCTAATCTGAGTGACACTAAATATCATGAAACTTATCGAATTATGCGGTTTTTTAAAATCACGGTTCAGAACTTAGTCGGATACCTTAAATCAAAACGAATGCTTTCAACGGCTACAATCAGCATTTGGGGATGAATAACCATGTCGTGCTACTGTATTGAGATGGTTTAAAGAATTTTACAGATGTTGCAATTCTCTTCAGGATGAAGAATACACAGGAAAGCCACGGTCGGTACTAATTCCGGATAATGCTACTGCCGTACTAAAAATGTTAATGGATGATAATTGACGTACCTACCAAATGATACAGAAGAAACTCCACATTGGATCTGCAGTCTTACATAAAATTATTCATGAAGAATTAAGTATGATAAAAGTAGTTTGCCGTTGTGTTCCCCATTATTTAACGGAACACCAAAGAGAGGAGCGTGTCACAATCACTAAAGAATTCCTTAAATTGCGAAATTATGGTGGTCACGACATCATTTCTAAAATTGTAACTGGTGATGAAATGTACATACTGTTTTTTGACGATACAACACGCCCCCTGTTTGATGAGAAGGTTACTGAGAAATAGTACCAAAAATTGCCACTTCGAAATAGGTATACATACAATATTTTCAAGCTCGTCTTAATTTTTCTTTTTACAATATGTTGCATTTTATGCGGCGCCCTCTGTTAGGAATCAAATAATATTGACTCTCAAATATTCAGAGTATCTTTCTGCATCGAATTAGGAATTAAAATTCGAAATTCCCTAATTATATGTGTAGCATAGTGCAAAGAATTTAATATTTTAGAAAAGCTGTTTATCTAAACTACATGAAAAATTAGAAAATATGTTTAAAAATTATTAGCAGTGTTTCATTTAAATCTATAAAGAAATAGACAGCGCACAAAATAAATTTTAAGACTGGATCTGTAAAAAGAAATAGAAGCAAGAAATTAATTCCAGTTTTACTTTTTTATTCAAATTATGACCCTGCTCTCTCAATACATTTGTAACAGTGATTTATTAATGATTCGAACGTCTGTAGTAAATCCCTTTGCGGAATGGCCTAAAAACCATGCGTCGAAGCTACTTGTATGGTCGAAATATCCTCAAAATAGCATCTTTTCAACTTCATTTTAAGTTTTGAGTATGAGGAGTTGTCACATTGTGCTAAATAAGGTGAATGCGGTGGATGGTTCAACATACAGGCATTATTTTTTGCCAAAAATCGACAAATAATAAGGGAGGTGTGACTGGGTGCAGTGTCGTGCAATAAACACCAACTGCTTTCTGTCCGATATTCTGGACGAAGAAGACGAATTGGTGCCATCAAATACTTTAAAACAGCTGAGTAGTACTAACGTGTAACTGTTTGTCCATTTGGAACAAAATCCTTGTGGATAATACCCTTACTATCGAAGAATGTAATGAGCATTGTCTTGATTTTGGACAGAACTTTTCTTGATTTTGTAGCTTAAAGTTAATTTTTTGGCTTCTGTTCCACACTTTGTCATTTTTGTTTCAGAATCATATTGAAAACCTCAGGGTTTATCACCTGTTACAATGGGCTACAAGAAGTTTGGATGATTTTCAGTTGCTTTAATAATAAAGTGAACTTCTGACTGCTTTTTTGTTCAGGGGTTGAAGTGTGTGGAACAAATTTAGCTCACACTTTCGTTTTGCTCAAACCTTCACGTATGAAGGTTCGAACTGTTTCTTTGTTGGTGCTTAAAGAGCCTTCCATCAACCTGAAAGACGCACAGTGAACGTTTGCAACGAAATGTCCTAATTTCTCAATACTTTCAGGTCTACTAGATGAAATTGGTCGATTATAAGGTTTTACCGCATCTCTTCCATCTAAAAAACGTTTGTTCTACACAAAAAACATTTGATCTACTTACACAACAGTCACTGTAAACTTGTTTCATGAACTGGCATGTTTATGAAGCACTTTTACTAAGTTTTGCGTTAAATTTAATCGCAGCACTTTTCTCAATCTTAAAAAATTAACATGAAAAAAAATTCTATTCTGCAATGTGAACTCTCATCTTCTCTCTCTCTCTCAAACTACTTAATTAAATGCACACAACTTGTTGGCAGTATGTCAGCAGACCATGCATGTTACGACGCATGCGCTTTTACCCTCATGGTGCCATTAGAACTTGCGCTCTGAGACGAGTTAAAACTTATTAGACGCACTGTGAACAAGTTAGTAAGTTTTGAATTTAATTGTTTTTTGAACTTGTCTTTCAATATTTTAAGATATTTGAATTTAAAAGTCATTATTAATTTGTCTTTTAATTGTATAGAACACAGGCGGGCAGACATTTCCAGGGGACGGGCTACTTCTAATTCTTTCAAGGTGTTGCGGTCCCGTCGAGTGTTAGAGCGCACACAAGGGGGGAGGGGTCCACGGGTCCGAACCCTCCCTCATAGCTCTTGATTTCTTTTTTAATTGAATGTGTTCAAATGTATAAAGAATATAAAATGTAATTAAGTATTTTATTAGTATTTTTTATTAACTAATGTTAATTATTCATTCAGTAATTTTATTTTTGCTCTTTTTTGTTCCCGACAATCGACGAAATAAAAAATATATGTACATGCTTGGCTACATATTGGGGGTCTGATAGGAGAATCGTAGATCTTCAACCCTCAATCCTTCCTCCTTGAAAAATTCGTGTGTGCACCACTACCCCAATGTCGTAGATGTGCTGAGGTAAGGAAAAGGGATTATTAGTATAACTTAATAATAAATACTGATTATGTACGTGCCTACAGAATTAAAATAAGAGAAAACAACACTTATAAAACCATGTTTAAAGCGAAACGCAAGATACAAACGTAGTAAAAATAGCCACATATCAAATGATGTATTTATTATGAAACAATTCAAAATACATTAAAAAATAAACATTTTTATCTAAAGTTAGTTTTTGTTGTTGTAGTCAGTAGAAGACTTAGTCTGCGTACTGTCAGCCAATCTTGAATTTTCCGTATATAATTACTGCTAAAATCTTCAAGCGGTCACCCCAAAATGTTTTGGCGGACCAACGGTCGATCGCGATCGACGTAATGTTTACCCCGTATAGAGCAATGAAGTAATATTAAAAATGTAATACGAGGAAATCTTAAAGTGTTATAAATAGAGAAATATTTATAATGTTATATTGAATAACCAGAAGCAAAGAGAGAGAGAATTCAATTTAAGTAATATTATTACATAGATCACACAGAGTTCGAGAATTTTATGCTATAGTCACAGAGTGCAAGACAGTTCTTCAGGAGTAAGGAAAATGTATTGTTGAAAAGCAATCCTTGAAAGACAAGACACAACACTAAAATTCGCTTAATAAATCCTAGACGTTCTTCACACCTTCTACAGAAGAGAGCGCGCAGACATAACATCAGTGACTAAAAATAAAATCTGACTACGTTCGGAACCGTGATTTTTCAAAAGCGTACAAATGGAAAATTTTCATGATATTTAGTGTCACTTAGATTAGAAAATGTATATAAAATTGTTTTAAGAACAGTATTACAAAAAAATTATTTAAGTACAATATTTTGACAAAAATTGAACATAGAATGACCCATTTTCAAAATATTCTCCTTTTGTGAAAAATTCTTCTATTATAATAATATTTTGCCTGCATGTAGCTCGGACCTCTCTACAGAGGCTCAACTAAAATTTTTTAAATATATAACTTAGAAGTGGGTTTATCCATATTTTACGACAACATGGAGGAGCAATTTTACGAAAAAAAACGCCGATAACTATTTCAAATGTTTGTAACTCTGAAAATGGGAATTTTTCAAAAATCATACTTGAGCCTCTGTACAAAGGTCTGAGCTATATACAGGCAAAATATTATTATAATAGATGCATTTTTCACAAAAGGAGAGCATTTTGAAAAAAAGTTATTCTAAGTGAATTTTTCGCCAAAATATTGTATTTAAATAATTTTTTTTTTGTCAAAATGTCCTTAAAAATTTTTATGCATGTATTCGAATCTAACTGACCCTAAATATCATGAAAATTATCCATTTATGTGCTTTTTTAATATCACGGTTCCGAAATGTAGTCGGATACCTTAAGATTATTCGCCAAAACTTAACTTGCACAATCGTAACGACTATTCGCTAGTCGATTCTTCAACGGATTTAGCAATACTGACCCAACTTCAGCGAGTGGCTCCTTTTTTTCAGTCTCAGCACGGATCTTTCTAAAAAAATTTGCTTACGTCATATATCGTGATATTAATATATTTCTCTAGTAATTTTCAGAAGCACCCATATCGTTACCAAAACGGTCACCATAAAGGATGCCAACTTGGCTCGATCACCAACATTTCGCTAAGTTTTCTTTGAATCACTTTTATGATGTAAGGAATGGCGTTGCTTGAACAGATTACAATTTTGGCATGCAATAAATACACCAGTTTTAAAAATAAAAAAATTAAATCATAATAATAAAATATTTTAATCGTAAATTTAATTTTATTATATTATGAACCAACTAGTTATTCAAATAAATTGTGGGAAACTCAGATGGTGCAATATTTCATGAAATGTTTTCTGTGCAAAAATTCCACATACTCAAATTATTGAAAAGTAAATTTCTATCACAGCTTTCGGAAACATTTGTTTCAATCGCTCTATATTCTTTCCGAATTTCAAAGTAGAAAACAAATAATAAGCCGTTTTCTTATTCAGTCTCAAATAATAATACTAGAAAAAAATGACAATAAATGTTTCGGCCGAGAAATCTATTGGATCACCAAACAACTCGTGCGCTCCAAGTTGAAAATAAGTGAAAATAAAATAAAAATAAAAATCCTTTGAAACGAATGGTGGATGTTTTGGGGCATTTATTTTGCTGCAAAGGCGATAGGCAGATTCTTTTGTGTGTGTGTGAGTGCGAATCTAATGCATTTATTTCCCTGAACTAGCTAGGAAAAAATATCTTTTATCTAGTTTATATTTCAGGAGAAATTTGTTGCATGTTTTCCTTCTCTGTGTTTGAGTAAAGATTGTTCGTATTCAACTTGTTGGATGGAAATATGATTAAATGTGACTGAGAATTTTGTTACGATTTAACAAAAGAAAGATAACTTTGCCAAAGTGAATTCATAAAAAGATATTTTCCATTGAAGAATTATTCATTGAGCAATACTCATCGATATTTCAGATCGAAGCATGCATATTATGAAAACTAACTATCAATTGGTAATCAAAAAGGCTTGAAAAACATTTATTAAAAACGAACTATTTAAAATGCTGTACTTCTGAAATATTTTTAAAAAACTATGATCTACATTCGAAACAAAATTTACTTAAAATTATTTTAGTAAAATACTCTCGAAAAAAATTTGTATCTGTGCTTATTACCACACGTTAGAAGTGAAAACTGATTTATTCTAAGCAAGAGAATCCAATTGTTGAGATGAACTACGCTTTATTTTACGACATTTTCGCTTGCGGGCATTAATTTTCTTTTTCGTGCTTATTCATCGGTGGATTTGTTTATTTCATCCATTTACTGTAAAGACCAACGTTTAAATAATTATGTATTCTTATATATTCATATATAAGTTTCTCTACTTAAATGTCAATTAGTCTAAGTATTTGAAATTATTTGCATGTTAATTACTTATGTATACATTGTATTTATATAAGATAAATGTTTATATGGTACTTACTTTCTTTTGCAACAATGCCAACGTTCAAGATAACTTGCCAAGTTGGCAACCCTGACTTCTCTTGTGTCACGTGCGCTTAATTGGCAGCCATATGCTCCCTTTCATATAATGCTTCTAATACCGTTACGATAATACATAAGTACCATTGTATAACTTATACTCGTATAATGCCGTATACTATGTAAGGCTAGGAAAACTTATATCCAAAGAGCCATTTACATTTCTTAAAACTCTCTAAGCAGACAAAAAGGAGAGGTACCGCTCTTTATAATAATTAATGCTTTTATTTTATCGTTATCTACTAGTTGTTATCACTAATATAAACAAAAATATTGGCAACTTTCTAGCCCATAAACTGCAGTAAAATTTCGGATTTTAATTCGTTTGGCTCATTTTTGTGCTTAAATGCTCGTTTTACAGAATCAAAAAATTGATCCCATGCTTCGTTTTTTCTTATCTTCGATCTCCTACATAAGAACAGTATTTTTCCCCAATTATTTTTGCATGCTCTTCCTCTTCTCTCGTTCACTCGTTAGAGTTGATTTGAGGGGAAGTGGGTTATGCATGACAGTAATTTTTAAATAAAGAAAATAATATCTTACGGGGAAAAAGTGTGAATATGAAATTTTTACTTATGAAAACAAAAACACGCTAATAAAAAGTTTTAAATCCAAAACTAAGCGAGAGTGCCAACTCGGGCTCTATTTCCAACTGTAGCTAAAAAATTCGATTGAGCATAACGCAGCGAAAGTTGACGCTTAATTTAAATTATCACTCTTTAACAAAATGTGCTTAAGGTATCCGACAACGTTCGGAAAAGTCATTTTTAATAGGCGTATAAATGAATAATATTTATGATATTTAATGTCACTTAGATTAGAAAATGTATGTAAAATTGTTTTAAGAATAGTATTACAATAACAAATTATTTAAGTACAATATTTTGACAAAAAATGAACATAGAATAACCAATTTTCAAAATATTCTCCTTTTGTGAAAAATACTTCTATTATAATAATATTTGGCCTATATATAGCTCAGACCTCTCTATAGAGGCTCAACTAGAATTTTTGAAATATATAACTTAGAAGTGGGTTTATCCATATTGAACGACAACAGAGGGGAGCAATTTTAAAACGCCGATAATTATTTCAATGGGTAGTAACTCTAAAAATAATTTGAATTTTTTTAAAAATTCTTGTTCAGACTCTCTGAAGAAGTCTTTACTTTATATAAGCGAAATATTATTATTTTAGAAGCATTTTATATAAAAGGAGAACATTTTGAAAAAAGATTATTCTAAGTTACTTTTTTGCCAAAATATTGTATTTAAATATTTTTTTTTCTCAAAATATCGTTAAAACAATTTTATGCATGTATTCTAATCTAAGTGTCACTAAATATCATGAAAATTATCCTATTATGCACTTTTTTTAAAATCACGGTTTCGAACGTAGTCGCGGATACCTTAAAGAAGTTATCCCTTCAAAAACATGTGTTTTCTGAAACTTTTAAAAAAACGTCTACATTCATTAACACGTCTTGTAGTGCGTTGTTAATTTTAACTTTTCTATGAATTAATGTTAAGTGAAATCGAACTTTTTTTTATTTCCCATTGGATTAAATTTGGTCACGTTAAATTTTTACGAAAATTGAGGATACGATTCGTTGAAACCATCTAAACCATGAAATATTTTTTTATTTATCACTTCTTTATCATCATCACCATATATGTGTGTTTTCATGTGTGTCAGTCCAGAGTCCTTGTAAATTAATGGCTTATTATTATGAGTAATAACGAGATAATTGCTGTCTAGACATATTTATTCTATTTTTGTCTCAGTAATGCACTTAAAATTATTAATTCAGCGTATTACATTAAAAATGATTGCATACTAGAAATATTATGAGCATTTTCCTGTTAGCAACATTCTTCCATGAATAAAGTTTCTTGCGCAATGTGTATTTCATTTAAATTTAAATTATTTTTCGTCTCGTTTAACTGAGACTTTCAACAATTTTTGGTATAACGCTTTAAAATTTAAAGAGATTTAACTTCAAGTCACTTATAAAATAATAATAAAAAAAGAAACACAGCAGTTTAATTCCCTTCAATCCTTATGCAAAATCTACAAAACCAGTTCCTAAGCAACCATTCTAGATAATTTTTTCGAGCGGATTTCAACATGTAAGTCAAAATAATTTTAAATTTAAAAAATTCAAATGGGGACTGGTGAAGCTTTAACCGGTTTCCATCTCGAATTTCGAGGAAAGTGTATTTCCGCTCTGAGGAAAATACTTTTTTGTTCTTTATTGAATTAAAACAGTGTTTCTCAAACTGTTGGGCGCGCCACCACTTGGGGGTATTCCTGCGAGGAGGCGCGATCATATTGAAAATAAAAGGTTTTAAAAAATAATTTTTTGAAATGAAGAAAAACAAAATGCTTTCTGACTTAATAAAAAATGCACATTTACACTGATATAATTTATATATATCATCTGATGATCATCAAAATAAAACATTCCACTTCAAACGTTCATTAGCTATCTTTGATCCTATAACCAAACAAAAAAGACATTTTGTTTGCTTTACTGTAATCACACGATGAGAGATATTTTTATCACGTTTCTTTTAACCCCTAAAATACTAACTACTTTTGACTATCATATATTTGACCTTTAAACTTACTGGTATGTTTCACTCCATCTGTTTTTCTTTTAGGAAAGTTGTAAATAATATTTTTCTGTTGCTTTTTTTTCCCACGTGAATGAGTTATATTATACATGGATAAGCATATTGAGTACTTTGAAGGATTATTTGCCCAACATATATAATGCATAACGGAAAACTTTTTACGCAATCTAGATATTACTCAACTAATATCCATACGTTTTATTGAATACACTTTTAACACGGGATCGGTCGCGCGATGTGCAGAGTCATCTGATGTTCACGAAATCGTTAATTCTGGGAAAACTGTTTATTTGTTACCAATGACCTTGACAGACTATTCTCCAATAAGACAGTCTTAATGGGAACTAAAATGAATTAATCACATTTCGCCTTCTTTTTTGGGGAGTTGCAAACGTTTATTTACAATCAAGTTACTAGTTTTGATCGAGTTCGTTGCGCGACCACTTTTGTTCAAAAATATTTTCTATGAACATGCTTTATGTCGTTTAATAAGGGCATGCAGATTTGGAGCACTTTCATTAGTTATATTGGATTTTTTCTCAAAAAATCAAAGAAAAATTGAAAAGTCCTTGAAAGTAGATAAGTATATTTTCACTTAAATAAATTAATCGCTGGAATTGTTATTTTTATCGTGTATAGTAAAAATAATTATAAAATAAATTATAGTTTAAAAATAAATTTAAAAAAAACACTCTTTTATAGTGAATCGAACTAAAAAGTAAAAAAAAAAAAAATAATAAAAATATATATTACCTAAGGTATCCGACTACGTTCGGAACCTTGATTTAAAAAAAACGTATAAATGGATAATTTTCATGAGATTTAGTGTCCCTCAGATTAGAATACATGCAAAAAATTGTTTTAAGGACATTTTAACAAAAAAATTTATTTAAATACAATATTTTGGCAAAAAATTAACTTAGAATAATCTTTTTTTCAAATGTTCTCCTTTTGTGAAAAAATGCTTCGGATAGAATATTATTTTGCCTGTATGTAGCTCAGATATGCCTGTATGTAGCTGTATGTATATATTCAGAGGCTCAACTAGAATTTTTGAAAAATTCACTTTATTTTCAGAGTTACCACCAATTGAAATAATTATCGGCTTTTTTTCTTAATATTGCTCCCCTTTGTTGTCGTAAAATATGAATAAACATGTTTCTAAGTTATGTATTTCAAAAATTCTAGTTGAGCCTCTGAAAAGAGGTCTGAGCTATATACAGACAAAATATTATTCTATTAGAAGCATTTTTCACAAAAGGAGTACATTTGGAAAAAATATTATTCTAAGTTAATTTTTTGCCAAAATTTTGTATTTAAATACGTTTTTGTCAAAGTGTCCTTAAAATAATATTATGCATATAAATTTATTCTAAGTGACACTAAATATTTTGAAAATTATACATTTATGCGCTTTTAAAAATCACGGTTCCGAACGTAGTCGGATACCTTAAATGTAACATATACAAAATTTAATACTTATCTTGTTAATTTGCACCGTTTTTAATTATGATCGTATTGTAGTTTTAGCACCTCCCCTAGAGTGCATTATTATTGCATTCAATACATTAGTATTTGGGGGTGATAAAAATTATGATTGAAAATTGGGTCGCCAGTTGTTAAAGTTTGGGAACCAATGATTTTAAACCTTAAAAACATGAGAGAGAGAGAGAAGAATAGTAGATATTACTTTCAATTAGATGCAGTAACAAGAATAACGTAGATGGTAAGCATTTGAAGAATAATTAACGAGCCATTTTTCTCTTAAGAATTCTTTTAAGACGAATGAATCTATCTATCTATGTATGTGTATATATATATACTAGCTGGTATACCCGTTCTTCGCGCGGGTGAACTGAAAAATTAAACAACAGAGATTGAAGGATAAAGAAGTTTTTAATGAGTTAATTTTACGTGAATTGCAAATTAAACAAAAAAAAGCTTTTGGCGTAACTCAGGTAACAAAAAAAAAGAGAGAAATAAAACACCTTTGTTAAATTTTAAGTATGTAGGTCTAATAGCTGATAAAAAGGATTTTTTTTATTTATAACTCCCCATAACAGTCTTGAGGGTTGATTTTTGAAAATACCTTCCTAAGCTGATTTCTGCTCAGCAAAAGTAACACATTGTTAAAAGTTTTGTGTAATTAATGCTTAAAATAGTGTAAATAATTTTTATCTGAAAGTGTAATACGTTATTATTACTTTCTGTTGTTATTCTGTTAAAATTATAATATTCACAAGCAACGCCGTTTCTTAAATTATAATGACGATTCAATGAAAAACATAGCGAAATGTTAACGATAGAGTCAAGTTCGCCTAGCTACTTTCGCAGCTCGAGCTTTATTAGAGCTTTGTAAGACCCACCGTGTAGGGGTGCGATGCACGTTAATACTTTATCCAACCGCATTATGATTTACTGCAGTTTTTTTCATACATTTTTTTGTATCACTACATGTACAAATTCATTGATATACATAAACAAAATACTCCACTTTGGAAAATTTAATCCGTTAGAGCTAATAAATTAAATAAAGATATTCCATTGTAAAATTAATTATATATACCGTTCACTTAAAATAAGTAGTCAAATCATTTTCTAAGGTCTTCATTAACATACAAAAACATAAGACACTTAAATTTTGACAACCTTTTTTTTCCGCTAAAATACTCATCATGGAACCCGTGCTGCCATATATCTTGGAAGAGTGGATTTCACAGAATATTCCTGCTAATTATTGGTAGAATATTCCTTCTAAGTTGGCGTGGTGTGGTAGTTAGGAGAAAGGGGTGCCAGCTTAGATGTCGTCCACGTTACTTGACTATGGTTCAAAATTACGTGATCCGTTGCCAAAAGCCCTCGTGTAGCTGAACAGTGCAACATTAATATTCACTCACTCTCACACTCCAAGAAATACAGAACAATAGCTATTGCGTTTTTAAGTTTAAAAATAATTATATCTGCCTATTCAATTAAAATTATAGCGTTATAATTAACTACTAACCACTAATAAATTTTGAAAATTTGTCCAAATGATGCAGTGTGAAAGAGAAAGCTTATTTACTTTAAGTATCATAACTGATAAAAGCATTTATTTGGAAAAAAAGATCAATTTCTTACACCCAAATATGCATAATAAAATCATTAAAAAAGCATTAAAATAAAGAGAGATTTATAACAACCTCTCCCTTCAAAACTTAGTTTGATTCTGAAATAAAAAAATAGGCATTATATCAGAGGAATTAATTAGAAGCGGCACCTTTTCGTAGCCAAAACAAAAAAGGTTTTTCACAAACAAAAGATAGATATATACAGACGTGGTTTTTTTTTGCTGCGCATGCCAGAATTGCTAGCAGAAGACAGAATTTTTTCCTACTTACTTGACAAATATCGTTATATTTTTGACACTTTTCCTAAATCTTTATAAATTATAGTCTATGCTATAAATTATAGCCTATGTGCTATTCTGATGTATAAGCTATATTACTGTAAAGTTTCATTAAAATCCACCCCATTCAGTAGTTTTTGCGTGAAAGACCAACAAAGATTTTCACATACTTTCACATTTATAATATATATTAGCTATGGCGGTGTGATATCGATATAAACGAGTAATAGCAACCACGAGAAGACAATCGTTTTGGCGTAATCGGCAAGATACTCGTTTTAGGAACATAAGGTGCTCAGATCGAATCTTCCTATCTTCATTGCTGACCCTGGCCGTGCAAAGAGAACCGCACCCTTCACGCAGAACAGTCGTGGATACATCTATCCACCGCAAAAGCAACCAAGCCATCAGACACATGACGCAATTAAGCCGTCACACTACAAAGTTGTCCTACACAAATCACGCCACCCACACCAGCAATCACGCACGAATGAGGCACCCCACAAAGAGACGCAACTGCTCACACGCTCGCCACAAATATGGTATCGTTCGTTCGCATATTCACCGAGTCACTGGTATAGGGGTAGTATGGCGGTGTGATATCGAAATAAACCAGTAATAGCCCTCACGCGAAGACGATCGTTTTGGCGTGATAGCTAAGATACTCGTTTTCGGTACAGAAGGTGCTCAGATTGAATTTTCCTTCCTTCATATACATAAGGTAATTTGGGTGAAGATACCACATGTAAGGATTCTTCAATTTGTACATTGAAAACTGAAATGACAAGACCATGAAGAAAATACACTTTATTTTTCAATATTTAGTTGATTAGGTTAATAGGTTATTACAAGTTAATTCTCTTCATAGTATGAAAACAAATTAGAAATTTATTGTTAAAGAAATTCATTTAATTTTGGCTTCTTCCCCCATATATGGGGGGAGATGCCACCAGTCCCGGAGTAAGATGAAACAACACCACAGTAAATGAAAAATAAGGTAAACATCACAGAATTAAATATGAAGTAACAATAACTTTAGAAAAGAAACTTAAATTCTTTCATAATTCGCTTGCTAAAAATAATAACAGTACAGAATCGAATGATAGCCTATACAACATTTCACTCAGTGAAAATGATTGTCATTGCAATTTTCGTGCAATCATTAGTTGCATTCGATGCACTGAATCCAGACAAACTTGGGACATTTTTTAGCATAAAAATACCCTTTGTGCACAGCACAAAAATCGTCATTATTTTCCTCATCAAAACTGTCACCACTAGTATCACACACACACACACACACACACACAAGAGGAATTTCTTCGCTTCAGGATGACAAACTGACACGTCTCTTCTAATTCTTTCGAAGGTTTCTTGTTATTTGTTTTGACCTTACCCGCCTTTACCCGCGTAGTTTCTCTCCTCTCTGATTCAGTTAAGACTTCTGAATTTAATTTTTTTTACGCCCGGTTGGTTTGCAGTTTCTGAGCAGAGGAAAAAGGCTGTGCTCCCGTGTTTTGTGCTGGTGGCGGCAACCAATACCAATTACCTTTAAAGGCATTCAAATGTTATTATTAATAATAAAAGTTATTAATGGCATTTATATTTTATACAATAGTGTACATTGTTACAAAATTTTTAAAAAAGCAAATTTTGAAGTTCATTTCATTTATTTCTGAGTCATGTGGCGTCTTTCCCAAAGTATATAGAGAGAAAAGGCCGCATAGGCTTATTTCCTTATTGCTACAGTGTTATGGTCGCATCTACATGCATCGTATGTGTAACATTATATGTGTAACTCACTTATATTTCTAATATCTTATTAAAAGTAACAAGTACGTTTATAGACTTTAAATATGAGGAACGGAATATTATAAAAGTTTTTCTCACCACTTGAAATGTTCAAAAGATAAAAAAAAAAAATAAGGCCAATTAAAGACGATTAATTCAGAGAAATTCACAAGTACACTCAATGTCGGACCAAACTCTACACACAAGCGACTCAGAATTGACATCTATTGACGCATAAAAGTACTATTAGAAACTGGCATCTTTCTCCGGATAACCTTTTATAAATGTATATATATATATACAAAAAAAGAAAAATGACTCATTTCCTTTACTAACTCATAGCACTGTACCACAGACTTGAAATTTGACTGTCATGTTTCTTTCATTTAGTAGAGATCCGCTGAGTAGGAATAAGTTCCAAGGATTGGTAAAGATAAATGACCTCGTTTTTGAACAATTAGACCTACAGCCTTGAAATTTGGCAGGCATGTTCTTTTCAAGCAGTCTAAATCCACTAAAATTGGGTTTTGCGAAAATCGCCTACCAAAAAAATCTGAGAGGTATTAAGTGACAATATAGTTAAAAATTCTTGTTTCTTAACTCTTAAACGCATATACTTAGAATTTGGTAAGCATATTTCTTTTGTTGAATAGAGATCTACTTTGAATGAATTTTATGGAAATCGGCACTTTATACATAACGGAAATCCCATTTTAAAAATACTAGACCTACAGTTACGAATTTTGGCACAGATGTGCCTTTTATTGAAATCCATTAAGAACAAATCTTAAATCGACTTTCATGTAAACGAGAAGGGTGAGGTTTGAGGCTTTATATACTTATTATAAAAAAATGGGTTTAGAATTAATAGACTTAGACTTGTAATTTAGCAAGCATGTTTAATTTGACACGCAGGTATTCACTAAAAATAGGTCAAATGGATGTCCACTTCTGGGAAGGAATTACGAAAGCGTGAGAGATCAATCTGTTTCATTTTTAGAAATTCAATTTCTGTTAGTTGTAAGTTACCGTGTTTCCACAAAAACAAGCAACGTGATTTTTCTGGTTGACGAAGTTTAAAGAAACTTTTAGAATAAAGACACCATTTTTATGACATTCTTCCATCTACTTGAAGCGTCGGTGATATGGATGGTAGTGTAATTTAGGTTATAACCTAAACTACATTGTGCGTATTGTTTGGCAGCAATCTATACAAGGTGTTGCCAAATTCGACCGACGAATTCAGAAGAGTGATTGTAGGCACCATATGAGGACGACAAATCACCAAAGAACACAGCAGTAGCAAACCACCTTTAATCGGGGTAATTCTCAAAAACAGTTGTGAAGTGTGTGATGTCGAGTGGAATAAATAAGGACAATAAGAGGGAGAAAATACATTTATTAGATGTAAAGCATGTTTACAATACGAACAATGCATCACTACTCAACGTCAGAAATTCAACGACGTGATTTTCACAGGAATTGTTCGAAGTTTCGAATGCGCATGTCATCGCACAGCCGATACAGAATACGAATGATAGTGGAGCGCGTTCAAACTAATACCATGCACTTGCGATAACAGCTGAAGCGATGATGATCCGTGCCATGACATCCTCCACTATCGTCTCTATCATCTCATACACAAATAATTTCATGTAGCCCCAGCAGAAAAAAATCCAAGGGATTGAGGTCTAGGGACCGTGGTGGCCAAACCAAGTCCAGTCCCTTATTATTATATACGTAACATGGAAGTGGTTACGCAGCGCAATCGAAAAATATGCTGGTTGTATCATCGGACATGAACCACACGTTCTTATGCGTAGTGACCGGTACTCACTGCAACAATTCCCGTGAGAAGTGGATAATTTTAATATCAACATCTTTCTTCAACCCTATCCCAGCGCTCCAAATACCCACATTCATTAGGCCTGTGATGTACCGGGTCTCTTTACTGTAATTGCCAAGAAGGTATGCCGACAAACGTGGGAAAGATCCGTTCGCTTCCCTAATTGCTGGGGAACAGTTGCATAATTGGGGGTAAAAAATTCTGACCATTTTCCCACGGCATTCCAAAAAATGAAAAAGAACGCCTGTAGAATTTGCTTTTCGGTTTCTTACGGATCTGTGACGACAGCGCGTCTGGACCAGACAGTTCTCTCTATACACCAAGACAAACCCCGCACTCTAAGGGGCCAACAGACAAGAGATCAAAGGAATAAGCTGTGAGTGACCATGGGAAACTTGGAGGTTAAAAAGGGAAAGCGAGAGAGTTTACGAGGACTTTTACTTGAGAGAATCTGGAAGTGGCATCTCAGTCAGCGAATTTATGAATACGAAGGCGGACTTAGAACCGAGGAGTTCCGAGTCAGCAAGAGGGCGGTGGAGATAGAGACAGCGAGCTTACACACTCTGTGTGGAATTACAGAAAAGCGAGGAATTTATCTAGTGAACTGTGGACTTTTTGGCATATCGAATCTCCGAAAGTATCACTTTGAGTAATATGTTTATGCTAGTGGTATGAAGACTTTATCGCGAAAGAGACTCTATATCTGTGGATCCTTTTTGCTGTTAGATTGTACGGGAAAATTTTTTTGGTGAATTTCTTACTTTAATAAATGATTTAATCTAGAGCTGTTTCAAGTCATTCCAGACCACTTTCCGCATTTGGTTCATCGTCCTCCCCACGGGTACTATTATCGGGATCTTCACCGACTAAACAGGTTTTGTGACCCCATATTCTATGGTGATCTGTCATCGCAATTCTGCCTATCAGCCCTCTGAATTTGTCGGTCGCATTCAGCAACACCCTGCATAAATTATTACATTATAATGATTTAAATATTTAAGCGAGTGTAGAATTTTTTCCTTCATTATTATCATTCTAGTTTTTAAGTTTCATGAAACAAAAATAATCTTAAGATGCGAAGTAATTTTAAGATACTTGGTATATTATTATTTTTTGATATAAATTCTTAAATGACTGGACGTAAAAGGATTCTTTAAATTTTTGTATTGTTTGTATTATTTCGTAAAATTTAAATTTCATTGCTGTACGGAGTTGAAATTTCTGACAATCTTTTGCTGATTGGAAAATTATTTTACTTCAAGCTGATTTGCAAATATTATTTTTCACAGTAATTAAAAGATACTTGAATATAAAACGTATAGATTTATTTATATTAATTTTTTAATAAATGAAAATTAATTCATTTCAAAATAAACTGTAATTAATATTAATAATTGGCTTATATGCCATTAAGAAAAGTTTTTAACTTCAAGTGGAATACCTGAAATTTAGAAGAGAGAGAGAGAGAGAGAGAGATTTCGTAATGGAATGACTGAAACCAAAGATAATTTTTAATGTAGTTAGAAAACATATTCGATTTTCAAAGAAAGGTATCGGAAGGAATATCTTAGATGGAATTCTAAATTTGTTTTGGATCTTTTTAACCATGATCATGAGTAGGACTTCAGTAGCATCCCTAGAAGAAAATGTAGATTTTTTTATTATTATCTTGAACAATGATTGAGAAGAAAGAGGCAAATACGAGATTTCGACATTGGTATTTCAACTCCAAACAAATGGTCTCGTAAAAACTCCTATGTGTTTTCCTGACCCATCACATAAAACAGTTAGGAGAAATCTAAGTGAGTTTCCTTGTGTGGTAAAATAATTTTCAGCGAGCGTCTGATACTGAGTTAGTCCTGTGTACGCATTTTATATTTTTTATATATTTGTAAATGTAATTTACGCATATATAAAGGAGAAAAGAGAGACTCATTCAATCATTACGATATTTTCAGAACTATTAGAGCTACAGACTTAGATATCAATATATTGTATTTATATATAAACAATATTCATAAAACATCGTGGAATAAAATATTGCTGCACTAATAATTTACTTTAAAATATTGTTTATATTACTACATTTCAAGAAAAGGCTATTATATTTTTTATGCAATTTTAAGTTTCATTCTATTTGTCACTTTGTAATCTGTCTGTATCCTAGGTCCATCATTGCTAAGTGGTATTGATCACGAACTCAGGACCATTGAGTCGCGGTTTATGTCCTGGTGACACTGACGATCCACCGTGTAGAGGGGGTCAATGCACGAAAAATGTGTCGATCTCATTCGACGTAGTGTAGTAGATTGGAGAAAGGGGGCTAGCTCAAGTGTCCTCCTCGTAACTTGATCATCGCTCAAAAGGAGTTAAGTCCCTTTCTTTTCATAAACTTATTTAATCATGTTGTTGGCTTAGGTTCTCGATTATTTGAAAATTTTGCTATGTTGAAATTGACCATTGAGGGAAAGGTTAGATTAAAAAAAAAACTTACTTAGCCCCAGAATATTGCTCCCCATCTGTAAACACTTTAGAGTACATAATATAATCTTTTCCTTCGTACTTTGGACTAGTTAAAATATTTTCCTTCTTATTTATAAAATACAATTAGGTAGCTTAAAATTTAACATCAAACGGGCATGGGTAAAAGAGGGAGTCTTGTCAGACATAAGAAACAAAATCTTTATCACTTGGTTAAGTGTAGTCCACATCTTTTTTAAAAAATGTGGAAAATTGACACTCTTCTTCACATCATTAGTTACTGCGAGCAGAATCTATCCAATTTTTACAATAACTTCTTCTCCAGCGTAATATTATATAGCCATGCTATTAATCATAATCCCATGTGAAGTAAAAGAAAAATTGCTGGTTTAGTTAAAATTAACGTAGTTTGTTTGAGTCCAGGGGTTCGAGAAAATAATGTCAACTAGCTGTGATTCTACACAAAAGGAAACACATAACGGATGCAATTTATTTCAAAAGATAACCCACTTAGTTAGGATTCCTAAACGGTAGAACACTTGCAACTTTTCTAACCATAAAAATTATTGCCAATCTTTTTAATCAAATGACTTATTTTCAAAAAACTCAATCTCAAGAGTGTAACTAAAATTAAGTAATTAATTAAAAAACTAAATTGGAAAATATTATTGGAATACTTAAATGAATTAGATGGTGTTCACAAAGTGTTTTCCTTCTAACTTCTTTCAAACTAATCGAAAATGTAACCAAATTGCACTGAAGGTTTGCTGAAGCAGTCGATGAATACTTATTTTTTAAAAGTTTTCAAATAGTTTTCCGTTTAATTTTTAAATTTATTGTTATCCTGAGTGTTACACGTTTAAGAATGTTTTTTGAGACATAGTCATTTTATCAACAACAAAAAAAATTAGCAGCTAGTATCATGGATAGAAAAACATAGCAAAAGTTGTATCATTATGAAATCCTAATTAATACATTTATACATTTATTTAAACATTAGTTATGTTTAATACATCAACGTATACTAATACATTAATACATTTTCTCACACTTGTAATGGATAAAACTTGACGTTAATACAGTTTTTCAAATATTAATTCATTAATTAAATTTTAATTTTTAATGCATTTTGCATTAGTTTTTGTCGAAGTTACAACTGGTTGCAACAGATAGCGCCAGTACGTTTTTCTCACAAAGTAGGAATTGAATTTCAAAAAAAAAAAAAAATTCTTTTACTTGCTATTACGGAGACTCAAAGATGATATTTTTCCTATAAAGAGAGTCAAACTGTGCTAATTTTAACTAAATCAAGGAAAGTTTTTACTCTATATGTGACTGCGATTAATAATATGGCTATTTAGTTCTTGATATGTTTTCTAAAGATTTAGTAGTGTACAGTTCAACAAAAGAGAAATGTATACTAAACGAGTTTTAGTATGGAAGAGAGGATTTTCTCTTTTTCAAAAAGTTATAAAATAATGCAAAAATTATTTTTGTGGAATAAGATATTTAAAAAATATCCTAGATTTTTGAAAGAAAAAAATTGTAAACTTCCATCCAAAATTCAATCACAAAATGCAGCTCGGAAAATTCCATAAGTATGCGTGAAGAAAATGCTTATAGAGTGCTGAGAGATTTATGATTTTTACCTCACTTCCTACTTTTATCCAGAATGAAATATGTTACGAGAGATAGCAAGCAAAAAAAAAAATTTAAGGAATCTTAGGAAGCTTTGGAACTACAGAGGAATGCATTTCTCTAGTTTTTATATCTACGGATAGAGGTTTGCCTTTTTATAAAAAGAACACGTAAAAAATATAGTTGAGGAATCTTCGGAAAAAGAGTTAGCTGTTCTCTCTCATTTCTGTTGAAACGGCTTGATCGTAACCAGGTGAGAGTATATTTCTTGTTGTAAAAAATGAATGCACATAAACCATTTATTCATCCATATCTTTGGAAAGTGCCTATTTCGGTATTTTTCTTCATATATGAATTATCTTTCTTTCTCATAAAGATATGAAATGTGAGTTTGATCTGGACATTTTTCTCTGCCAGGTAACATTGGCAATCTGTATGCAATATACAGGGTGTCTCCGAATGACATGTACAGCATTAAGGGGCGGGGGAGGTAGATAACATCGTGAAGAGCCGTATTTACATCGAAAAGCATAGCCGGAAAATGATAGGTGGCGCCGTATGCGAGCTTGCAAGGTCGACACGTGTCGTTTTCTTATTTCAGACACGTGTAGCATGCGATGAATATAAATTGTTTTACGAACACCGAATTGGAAAACATGCACTTTATCTAAGACCAAGCAAACCAAAATAGACGTTTTGCTGTTCGGTTGAAAGATATCCAACGAGGGGGCTAGAGAATCATCAAACTTTCACCGGGATGCATCAGAACCTTGTGGAATATTAATCTTTCAGAGACACGATTGACGACACGCCCGTCAATTCTAAAATAAACCTGGTAGCATGATCTGCATCATCACAGCTGCTACGTACGGTATTTTCGAACAAGTTCGGTTAATGCATGTCCCATCGGTGTCTTGCGCGTATACATGCCAATGGCATCAATTGCGAACACCTCCTGTGATGCTTTTAAGACATACTTTTATTTATTTTTTGTGTGTTATCAAACGTTTTACACCACATTTTGTATTGTGGTATTACTGTCTTTGTGTCTCTATCTCGTTAGTGTTACGTTTCCGCTCATGCTTCCCTGTGTAATTATGGTTCCTCAGGTTGTTCTCTATCTTTCCTCCTTATTCAGGGGCACCCTGTGCATATGTATAATTGTGTTTGACAAAGTTTATTCAAAATTAAAGAAGTTCTAGTACTTTCGTATCAACTGCATGCAATTGTCATTACTTAATGAACTTCAACAACTTTTCTCTTAGAGTGCAAAAAAAAATTGTACTTAAAAGGTTATTAAACATATTTTTTATTTGACGTTTGTCGTTTCGTGAGGCTGGCCTTAAAATGTGTGTGGGTGTGGAGTTGAGTTATTTCACAATACTTCTTGTTTTATTAATTTGATCTTGAAGTATTCTGCTTGCGTGTGCAAATTTATTATTCAACAAAATAGTTATTGCAGTTGAATTTGCCGTAAATATATATATTCTCAAGTCCTCTACTGTCTTCTTAAAAACATGAAAATGTGTACATTTTTCTTTAAGGGTCTATTTGATTTTCTGCACTAATTTAATAACACTACGATCAGGAATTTTGAGGAAAAATTACGAGGGAAAGTCACACATTAAATAAGTCAAAATAGATAATAAAAAATAGTTTAGCATATTAATAAATTGAAAACAAATTTCCCATCATAATCTCCAACAACGTGAATGCACTAATACCATCGTTTTGTCAGAGCTCCAATTCAATCTGCATAAAATTCTTTGGATTTCTGCGTCATCCGCAGTAGGACTTCATGCTGAACGTCGACGTCATCTGCAAATTGTTTGCCTCCAAGATGTTGTATGAATGGACCAAACAGATGAAAGCAAATACCGCTTTGATTAATTTTTGTGTTCCTCAGTCAGTTGCCGAGGGACTTAACGAGCGCACACTTTTTGGAAACTCAAATAATCATGCATTCTGCTGTATGCTAAACCATGAGGCACCTATGGCTACAGTGGAGAATCTCACGGCATGGGTTGTCTTCGTTTTAGCTCATATCCCCAGTACACTGGATTTGTTTTAAGGCGTTCGGCAGTCCTTCGTCCGTCGGTGTTGGCATTGCTGTGAACTACGCGACCTCAACATCAAACAACTCCAGCAGCAATCACTTGTCGTTGTATTTCTGACGTCGAGTTGTGATGCATTCTTCGTATTACAAGCATGCAATTACGTTTAATAAATGTATTTCTTACGTCTTATTGCCCTTTTTCATTCCACTCGACCTCACACCCTCCATAACCTATCTTTTGTGAATCACTCCGACTAAACATGGTGTTACAACGTAACAAAAAAGAATGTTTCTCTTTAGAGAAAGATTCACACTTTGAGCACAACACGCCAAATATGAAAAAAAATTTCCCATCATAATCTCCAGCAACGTGAATGCACTAATACCATCGTTTTGTCAGAGCTCCAATTCAATCTGCATAAAATTCTTTGGATTTCTGCGTCATCTCTCCGCAGTAGGACTTCATGCTGAACGTCGACGTCATCTGCAAATTATTTGCCTCCAAGATGTTGTATGAATGGACCAAACAGATGAAAGCAAATACCGCTTTGATTAATTTTTGTGTTCCTCAGTCAGTTGCCGAGGGACTTAACGAGCGCACACTTTTTGGAAACTCAAATAATCATGCATTCTGCTGTATGCTAAACCATGAGGCACCTATGGCTACAGTGGAGAATCTCACGGCATGGGTTGTCTTCGTTTTAGCTCATATCCCCAGTACACTGGATTTGTTTTAAGGCGTTCGGCAGTCCTTCGTCCGTCGGTGTTGGCATTGCTGTGAACTACGCGACCTCAACATCAAACAACTCCAGCAGCAATCACTTGTCGTTGTATTTCTGACGTCGAGTTGTGATGCATTCTTCGTATTACAAGCATGCAATTACGTTTAATAATTGTATTTCTTACCTCTTATTGCCCTTTTTCATTCCACTCGACCTCACACCCTCCATAACCTATCTTTTGTGAATCACTCCGACTAAACATGGTGTTACAACGTAACAAAAAAAGAATGTTTCTCTTTAGAGAAAGATTCACACTTTGAGCACAACACGCCAAATATGGCAGACCTACAGTGTTAATGAACTGTGAAGCAGCCCTTAGTTGGCGAGAACGCAGGGTTTTTTTAGCGAAGGACATCAGTTCCTTTTTTGTCCTACACAAGTGATGTGACCTATCTTCTTCCCTGCCCATTTTGGTAAAAATGTAAGTTATCCATTAATAAGGTTTCTTCAATTTAAATTCCTTTTGTAATTAAGGCCTGACTCCATGCCAAAGTTAAAAAGTATGTGACTAATATTTAAAAGAAAGCCAAGAGTCAAAAATTAACTTTGTGTTTTTGTTCAATCGCGTTGCGTGTGAGGTGTTTTCTATATATTGTGATTTTATGAATTTTTGCAAACGTCACTTAATTACACTACTGTCCAAAATAATCCACTATAGGATCAGTGACTCCATAATACATGATTTGCAACCCCGTGTTCTTCGTTGATTTGTCGTCCCCATGCTGCCTACTATCACCTTTCTTAATTTGTTCGTTGAATTCGGCAACACCCTGAATACACAAAGAAATGGCTATTACGGAATATTTATAGTAATGCATAAACGTACTCACTATGAACAAACTCGACAGCTCTCTATAGACTACTTTAAAAAACAATTAAAATAGCAGGAATGTAGACAGATAAATTCAAATTGTTTTATCGAAGACAACGCACAGGCAGGTTTTGAACCCCACTGACTGATTTCTGAACTGCACCAATCTCATACAGGTGTTACCAAAAGCCATCGTATAGTTGCACAGAGCGATGATAATAAAATCACGAGATATATTCAAAGATTTTGTAATTATATTTTAAATTTCTTCAACAATATGGAAACTTAAGACCATTAACCCTGAAATTCCATTTGAGAGTAGTGGGGTGGAGATGTTAGTTGGAGACACCTTCCGATAGAGAAGGACATTAAAAGAGAACTTCCAAACCTCACATTTTGTTTGATATTACTTCGATTAATGGGGAGCTGAATAATATGTAAATTACAACAAATTCTATCTGTTGTTTCCTTTTTCAGTGATTTTCTATGGTATATAAATAAAAAAGTTTAGGAAATTGAAATGGGATTTTTTTTTACACAGCGATCTGTTGGTAGATTGTTCTTAATTTGATGACGACGGTGTGGCATTAGAATAAATAATTCCTCTTTCACTTCACGTCAGATCTTTAGAGGCTCTGGTAGCCTAGTGATTATGGCCACAAACTTGTGACGGGTTTTTACGTGACCTTCTCACTAATCCTCTTAGAGATTCTTTGGGCTAGCATTCACGTTTATTTCACAGCCATCCCTCTCAAGAAGAAACCCTGATATGTAGATTAGTTAGAGAACATAAAGTCAGAGTTTCGTTATTGTAGGAGAGAACGAGCAAAGAAAATGTTGCAGCTTAAAGAAGGTGAGATTTAGTCGATTTAAACAAAGTGAGTTAAGAACGGAGTCTTCCACTACATAAATTAGAGGATTGGGAACTTATAGTCTAAGATTGATTAGGCTAAATTGAACTGTTTACTTGCACTTATTCCATTACAGATTATTGTTTTCTTTATATCACTCCTAAGGCTTCCTCTTGTGGTTTAATTTGTGATTGATTAATGTGCTTGAATAATAATAAATATGAATTATTATTGAAGTTTCTAGTCATGATTTGTTTCCTCCCGCATCTTAGGTAGGTAGGACGGTGAGGGAGTGACTTCAGGGGAAAGTCGCTCACAAACTCGTCGACGCAGTGTCCCGGGTTCGAGTCCTATTGCAACTGAAAATATACACGGTATAGAGCGCCAATGTAAGTTAAATATATCAAGGCTCTATGCCTTTCCATTGGTGGAATAATTAGGAAAGGGGTGCCGACTCAGGTATAGTCTTCGTCATTTGATAGAGTCTCAAAATTACGAGACCCATCACCAACAGTCCCTCTGTTGCTGTATAGTGTGGCGTTAATATAACTTGTACTCATTCACTCAGATCTTTGGAAAGTAAACACTCAATATTTTTTTTTATACTTTCCTTAGACAAAAGTCTGAAAAAATTTTTTTTTTTAAATCGTGTCTTTGGAAAGACATGACATTTCAACAAAACTTGAAGAAAAAGATCTCTATGTAGCAAATTATGAATATGCAGCATCCGTCATTTTTGAATCATGTACCAAGTATTCCTATTTTCAATAATGTTGAATGAAGTACGTCAGTGTTTCTCAAACTGTGGGGCGCGCCCCCTGGGGCGTGAGCATATTGAAAGTAAAAGGTTTAAAAAAATAATTTTTTGAAATGAAGAAAAACAAAATGCTTTCTGACTTAATAAAAAATGCACATTTACACTGATATAATTTATATATATCATCTGATTATCATCAAAATAAAACATTCCACTTCAAACGTTCATTAGCTATCTTTGATCCTATAACCAAACAAAAAAGACATTTTGTTTGCTTTACTGTAATCACACGATGAGAGATTTTTTTATCACGTTTCTTTTAACCCCTAAAATACTAACTACTTTTGACTATCACATATTTGACCTTCAAACTTACTGGTATGTTTCACTCCATCTGTTCTTCTTTTAGGAAAGTTGTAAATAATAATTTTCTGTTGCTTTTTTTCCATGTGAATGAGTTATATGATATATGGATAAGCATATTGAGTATTTTGAAGGATCATTTGGCCAACATATAATGCATAACGGAAAACTTTTTACGCAGTTCTTTTTTAGAACTAATATCCATATTTTTTATTGAATACACTTTTAACACGGGATCGGTCGCGCGATGCGCAGAGTCATCTGATGTTCACGAAATCGTTAATTCTGGGAAAACTGTTTATTTGTTACCAATGTCCTTGGCAGAGTATCCTCCAATAAGACAGTCTTAATGGGAACTAAAATGAATTCATCATTCGCCCTCTTTTTGGGGGAGTTGCAAACGTTTTTTTTACAATCAAGTTACTAGTTTTGATCGAGGTCCCTGCGCGACCACTTATGTTCAAAAATATTTTCTATGAACATGCTTTATGTCCTTTCTTAAGGACACGCAGATTTGAAACATTTTCATTAGTTTTATTGATTTTTTCTCAAAAAATCAAAGAAAAATTGAAAAATCCTTGAAAGTAGGTAAGTATATTTTCTCTTAATTAAATTATTCACTTTCACACTTTTTATCGTGAATAGTAAAAATAATTATAAAATAAATTATAGTTTAAAAACAAACTAAAAATACGCTTTTATAGTGAATCGAACTAAAAAGTAAAAAAATAAAAAATATATATTACTTAAAAGTAACACATACAAAATTTAATTGTTGTCTTGTTAATTTGAATGGTTTATAATTATGATCGCATTGTAGCTTTAGCACCCCCACCCTACCCCCAAAGTGCATCATTATTGCATTCAATACATTATTATTTTGGGGGAGGTGCGATAAATATTATGATAGAAAATTGGGTCGCCAGTAGTTAAAGTTTGAGAACCACTGAAGTACGTGCAGCATAAATAAAAATTCAGCTATGAGTTTAAAAAAAACGCTATTAGTTAAATACAAATAATAACTATGATTTTATAAAATTTCTTCGCAATTTACTTCCTTTACTGATTATTTTATGGTATATTTTAACATTCCAATTAAAATTAAAGCAAAATACTTTATTTTCAGTTAAATTAAACTTGCGAGAGATAGATAGAGAGAAATTCTTTACTAAGCATTGTTTTGTTTTTCCTAAATTATTTAACTTTCATCCAATTTGAGTTTTCCTTAAATTATTCTTCCAAATAAATACATCATTAGAGATAAAATTATAACATAAAACTTAAAAACATTGTATTTTATATATTTTTCATGTTCACCTAAATTTATATTTAATTAAATTTAACGATAATTTATAATTAATATAACTTATCGAAATGTATTTATAAAAAAATATATTTCGATAAAGTATTCGGAATTTTTATAATTTGTATCTAAAGAAATGAAATTGTTTCTTATTCAGTTAATGATGTATTTGCATGCATAAAGCTTTTTTCACATCTTTAAATAATATATACTGGTGTTCAAAGGATATTTTGTAGATTTTGTTGATCATCTCTAAACTACTGGACAGAGTTTTAATAAAATTTTGGTATGTATGTAAGGCTGATATAATGCAAAAAAATAATCATTCATCAGTTAAAATACACACGCAAGATCGTGTGTAACACTCATCGAAGACGAAAGGCATGAAACAGTAGTTAACTAATGTAACGAAAAAAATTGGTTAAGAGGAGGTAGGGTTCCCTCTTTCAGATAAACAGATCTCGCACCGTGATTATAACCCTTTAAGACCCAACCCGCACGATCATGCGGGTTAGATATTCTTATACGTCTTTGCTTCTGGAATAGTCGTATGTAAGGAAATCATGAATGTAACGATTGAGCCGGTTTGAAGAAAGTTTAAAGTGTTACTTTTTATCAACAGACAATGGTTGTGTTCCATGTTTTACTTTCAGCTGGCAAATCTAGCTTTGTTTTCAAGTACAACGAAAACATGTTTTCTTTTTATTTGTCATAAAAAGGTAATTATCAATATATTTCTAATTGCTTGGATACACATATTTGTATTAATGTTTAAATAATTGTAAAATAGAAAAAAATATTAACTATACTCTATTAATGTGGCTTCTAGGACTCGGGATTTCTTTACCAACACGATCGTGCGGGTTGGGCGTTACTTGAGTTATTGCAACTGTAAATATAAGTACTTACCATGCGAATTTTCTTTTCTGTTTCAATAATTTTGATGAAAGCCTACATAAAAAAGAAATATATAGTTATATAATTAAAACTAAATTTTCATGGGGGTCGGCATGGATGAGTCAATTTTTGTCTTTCTCTCTAGCTCTTTTTTGCAATTAAGTTTCTTTTCCATACATTTGTTGAGGAGTGTGGCCTTTCTATCCTCTTCACAGAAGTCTGCATACACATCTCCCCTCCCTCCAAACAATCTGGGTTTTCCGGTGGTAGTTAGTATAAGGAGTGGTTTAAATAAATATATATATATATAAACTCCTGTTTGTGAAAATTGCAACACCATGAAGGAAGCATCATAGTTGAATGAAATTTAATACACAGTTGAGTGGTAATGGTACAAATAAATCATTATATTCTCAAACCAAACAAACAATTAAAGGAGATAGAAATTAGTATTTTGTGTGGCCACCACGCGCCGCAATAAGAGCTGCTACACGACGCGGCATGGAGTTAAGCAAATTTTTAATATCTGTCTGCGGAAGAGTATTCCATATTGTTTGTATGCGCAACCAAAGTTTGTCTGTCGAAGCAACAGGACGAAGATCACGAGCGATACACCGCCCAACGATATCCCACTCATGTCCAATCGGTGACATATCCGGCGAATACGCAGGCCAAGGAAGAAGCTGTACCTGCTGCGAATCAAGATAGGATTTGACAGTCTTGGCGACATGTGGACGTGCATTATCCTGCTGGAATACAGCCCCTGGCAATCCTTGCAGGAAAGGAATAGCTTGGGGCTGTAAAACTACTGTTCGGGTACTGTTCAAATTTCCCACAATTCTTAGCAATTGGGATCGTCCATGATATGCTATGGCACCCCAGACCATAACTCCGGGTGTTCGTCCACTGTGGCGTTCGATAATGCACTCCGGAATGTGTCGTTCACCGGCATAGCGCCTGACACGAATTCGACCATCATGGTGCCACAAATTGAAGCGGGATTCGTCAGAAAAGACGACCTGCTGCCAATCAGCACGCCAGCTCCTATGCACATTGGTCCATTGTAGCCGCAGGTGACGATGGTTTTGCTTGAGAGAAATCCTGTATAAAGGAATCCTTGCGCGCAATAAAAGGACCTTCACAGTGTTTGCGAAGAATTTACTTATTTCAGAATATTTTTTGCTTCTTTATTCCTCCTCCCCCTCCCAATACAACTCATACCTGCGCCTACGTGGAAAATAATTGGCATTGGAAAGCGAATCGCGTAACTTTTAATCGGCAGTGAAGGAATTAATTATAAACCGTACAAATTATCAAGGTAAGTGTTACATTTTGTATATATTTTTATACATGACAATCCCATGGGGTCACTGGTAATTATTAAAGTTGTTTTTAACTTAGAATTGATAAATTAACTATGGAATACTTTGTGTAGCATCGATACAATTATAAGTATAATATTTCAGTGTAAATGTGTATTTTATTTTTTTATTATGTCAGAATATGTTTTGCTTGTTTAATTTAAGTAAATTAATAATTTTTTTCATAAAAATCTTTTGTTTTTGATTTTTTAATATGCTTGCACCCCATGTAGAGTCGGCATCCCCCCTCAAGGGGAACACGCCCCACAGTTTGAGAAACGCCGAAGTAGATACATAATGAGGAGGATCGAAAATTTGAGAACTGCTGTGTTAAAAACTATTTAATTCTTTGAATTATAGTTATTTTCAATAAATTCGTGATTTACTCTATCAGCTAATGTGTCGATTGTTTAATTGTATCAACTTGGTTCTTTAGATGACCAAACATTATTTAAGAACATTTAATTTCAACGTACAGAAACATTACTGTTTTATTCCACCAAATAGCTGATTTTCACTGTAATGATGTAACCGAGATAATGAACGGATTATCCACATTATTTGAAGATTACCTCGGTAATTTGTAAAATAAAATGGTTTTCTCCACTTTAACGGATCATCCTAGTTAATGTGTAGAATATCTAACTAATCTACATGATTGATTCATTTTTGCACATAAGCGGTTATACAATTTTTGTTCACTTTGCACACACGTCATTTTTTCTAAAGTTTTTAATATGCCAGATTTTTTCATGATTGAATTTGCTCATCAAACATAGAAAAAGGTAAAAATATATTAAATTTGGCACTGAGTGTTTCCAGAGCAATTTTTCTTCTGAATGTCAGTAGCCCCGTTTACATGGACGAAAATTGCCGGTACAATACCGGCATTGCTCCTCTCTAGACCCACTTACTCGACGAGCCGGTATTATACCGCATTGAAAATCGTGTTTAATTTTTGTACCCGCTTTTGGAGCTGGGCAAATGGGAAGAAAAGTGAGTTGGTTTCAAATTTTCCCATGATTCCCTTATTCAGAGATGGCTGGTGTTATTGATTGTGCACGTTGGTTTATTGAAGAAAATAGAACTTTAATTAACATCTGGGGGAATCAAGAAATATACAAACAGCAATTTGATGGAACTGTCCGGGATTCGAAAGTGTTTAAAAAAAATTCTGACGAATTCAAAAAAAAGAAAAAAATTGGATATTCTCGGACAGTTCCACAAATTCGTAACAAAATAAAATTTTTGAAACGGGACATTTTCGGTATTAATTTAATGTAGGGGTGCCATAGGTCAAGTAGGAGTTTAAATTCGACAAGACGGACAGTAACATTACAAAATTGTTACCTTGATATTTTTATCGTTTGGCGATGCAGTTGCCATGGGGATGTCGTTTATTATAATTAACTTTTATTGGTTTCTATTTTCGCGGTAATCATTGTATAGTCACGTGAATCTAACAACCAATCACCAGATTCACTTGTACACGGACTGAAAAAAATACTGGTAAAAAGCTGGCTTTTCTCCCTAATCCAATTCGCCGGTAATTCGTGGGCTTGTATGTAACCGGAGCCAGTGAGATGAATAAAGAGGGAAAAATTCAATAAAATTTCTTATCAATTAGAAAGTGCTAGTGATGGATACGCTGACTAGATATATAAGAAAATGTGTATTTATAAAATCGTAGTGATTAAGGTAAACGTAGTCTGTCGACAATACGCTCTAATTATCAAATATCGTACAGAGAATGCGTGGGTGTGTTGCGATCGACCGAAAAATAAGTGTGCTTTTCTTTTCTTCAATTCCCTTACTTTTCGTTATTCTTTTTATTTACTAATTACGTAAAACGTTTCTTTAAATATTTAATGATAAAAAGTAATTAAGAAAATAGGAGAATTTACTAATAGTAATGAATTAAGAAAAAAATAATTTCTATACTAAGTATAATTTCTAAGATGAAGGATATATAAAAGGTATAATTTTTTAGCTAGGTGGTGGAAAAAAATTAATTTTAATAAGAGCTCTTTTACATTACAGAAATCGAATCATTTGAGTATACAGTATACTCCTGTTGAGTTTGAGTATACTCCTATCAATAAAACTATTAAAATGTTGAAAATAATTAAATTAAGAAAAAACTAGATATATCTCTCATTTTTATTTTAATAAGCTAAAAAAGTCAAAAGAATCTTTTTAATCACATCTTTGAAAAAGGTTTGATTGCAAACATACATCTTTAATTAAGATCTTTAACCGGAATTCTGTTTTGAGAGTTTTAAAGGAAAACAATTACGATGCTTTCGAATCATTTGTATCATTAAAAATATTTTATTCACGTTGATAGAAAATTTCTAACAGAAAGAAGGAGTTTTGCTAGAAAAACGAAATTTTGTAGCCGTGTCCATGTATCTTAAATATGAAGTTCATTCCAGTTTCATAATAGGCGTTGAAATGTGGTGTTAGCAGCTTCCCTATGAACATGCAAAACAGGCTTACTTCAAAACATACTCTGTGCAAAGTTTGCAAGCATTATTTACCGTTGAGATGTGGCGCAGTAAGTTGATGTTAGGCAAGGATTTTTTATAAAGAACAAAGCCATCAACACCTCATTGAGTTTGAGCGAGTTCATGTAATAGGGTTAAAGGGAAGGTAAATTTTCTTTCCAAAATAACGCAAAAGAACTTGGCAGGAATATATCCACTGTGCATGATAGTTGGCAACAAAAGTCAAGGAAAGATACTGTCTCAAGAAATTCAGGTTCCAGGTGTCCAAGTGACACTATTAAGAGGGAAGACAGCCGAGTTCAACGTCTGGCTATGGCACATCGTTCTACGTCTGAAGCAGAGATTCGAGCTGCAATTTGTATCACAGTAATATAACAAATTGCTACCAACCAGTTACTTTAAGGACAGCTCCTAGTTAGACACCCTGCAGTGTTCATTTTACTGACTAAAAACCTCTGTCATTTGCGACGACAGTGGTGTCAAGCTAAAGCTCAATAGGAAATGGAGTTGAGATGCAAGTGATGGCCACGTGTTTGATACAATAGGGCCATAAAAGTGTCTGAGACTAGCCTGCCTGTACCCTAGACACACTGGGCCCACATCCAGAGTTATGATCTGGGGAACAACTTCCTATGGTGGCAGGAATACTCTCGTGTCAATCCTACATACCCTGAGTCAAACATTACACGTCAGACTTGTAATTCAACTTGTTGTGCTACCATTTATGAACAGCATTCAAGACGATGCCTTTCAACAGAATATCGCATGCCACCGTTATATTATGAAGTGTCAACATGTTGCTCTGACCAGCTAGATTATAATATATAAAGGGTGTTTTGTTTAGAGGTTTAGAACTTTAAATTGCAATAAAACAACGAAGTATTATTCGATTGACATTAATTTCTTTTTATTCGAAAGATACTCTTGTGGCATTATACTGTAAATATGATTTCTGGCATATGACTGCCACGCCTGGCTCGGATGTAGTCCAATCTGGACGTCCAATTTTCGATGAATTTTTCCAACATTTGTGGCCGTATATCGGCAATAACACGGTGAATGTTGTCTTCCAAAGGGTCAAGCGTTTGTGTCTTATCCGCATAGACCAATGACTTTACACAGCCCCACAGAAAATAGTCTAGCGGTGTTAAATCACAAGATCTTGGAGGCCAATTCACAGGTCCAAAACGTGAAATTAGGCGGTCACCAAAAGTGTCTTTCAATAAATTGATTGTGGCACGAGCTTTGTGACATGTTGCGCCGTCTTGTTTTAACCACAGCTCCTGGACATCATGTTTGTTCAATTCAGGAATGAAAAGTTAGTAATCATGGCTCTATACCGATCACCATTGACTGTAACGTTGTGGCCTTCATCGTTTTTGAAGAAGTACGAACCGATGATTCCACCAGCCCATAAAGCGCACCAAACAGTCAGTTTTTCTGGATGTAACGGTGTTTCGACATACACTTGTGGATTAGCTTCACTCCAAATGCGGCAGTTTTGTTTGTTGACGTAGCCATTCAACCAGAAGTGCGCTTCATCGCTAAACAAAATTCGCTTATGAAAATCTGGAACAACGGCAATCTCGTTTTGGGCCCATGAATCTACGCCTTGCTTGATGGTCGTTTTGATGAATCGCCAAACCAAACTGAGAGTAAATCACTTGACAGCTGTTAAATCGGTCGCCATCTTGGAAAGTAATGCCAACGTAAACTTCTATACCTTAAAAAAAACCCTCTTTACTTCACCAATTGATCTCATACAGGATATCCATGAACTAGAATTCCAACGTAATCCATAGCCTGGAATAATTGTCCTTATATTGACCAAACAAGTGCAAAAGGCATAGAACTTTATTCCCACAACTGATATCCTGTACTTGTACGGCATAGTGCAAGCATGCTTGCATTCAAAATTCTAGTGATTCTATCGGTCATTAATGTTCAATCATTTCACTTTTGAAACATAATTTCTAGAGCTTGCATTGGCGTATGGTCTTGAAACTTAAGCCAATATACTTTCATTATTCTACAATATTTTTTTTTCTTTGCGTTGGGTTGTTTTTCCATCAGTGCATTTAGATTTGAAATATCCATTCAGTTGAACTTATTTGGCTGTAATTATAATGTAATATGATTGGGATCTCTATTAAGATTTCCTATTTCTGTCAAAATAAAAAAAAAACAGTTTTTTTTATTCAAAATTTTTTGTGTGTGAATTAGTTTTTGTAAAATATGTTTTTTCTATATTATTGATAATGATAAGGAAAAAAAATTGAAAAGAAAATAGAATCTTTATTATTGGTGCATTTTTTCGTATATGCATTGGCAGGTAAGGGATTAAGTTTTGACTATAGTACGATTTAGATGAACGGTAGGACTCTCTAAAAGCAATGTATTAGTTTTAATAGATATAATCATGAGGTTATTATTCATTCTTACTCTTTTAAAGCTTCAAAGGGATAAAAGAAAAAAAAATAGTTCAGGACTCAGCAGCCACGAAGTGAACAAGGGGCGAAAAAAATTACATCAGGGTGACTGCGTTGAAACAATGAGAGTCCTTTTGTTGGACGACGCAGAAGAAAATCTTTTATGTATGTTCAATGGCAGCGATGACATTGTGAAGGTTGACATTCGAGATAAAAGAGGCAATTGTTCCGGATGGTAGAAAAAAGGCAATTAAGAGAATTAAGAAATGTCTCTTGAATGTATGGTAAATTTTTCTATGAAGGGTTGAAAAGGATTTGATAAGGGAACGCAGTTGAGTAAAGCGCAATATGATTGTATGCCTAGGTCAATTGGGAAGAAAAAATAACATTAAGTTTGTATTAAGTGTTTACGTAAAGCATTAAAAAAGATAATCCCTTTGAAATAAAATCTAAATTTCTACGGAAATTGTTATAAAACTAATTAAAACTTAATGAAGCCTTCAATTCTGAGAATCTTTAATGACTTGGAAGTGGAACCCATAGAAAATAATAATATACTGGTTAATTTAAGCTGTTAATATCTAGAATCTAATTTAGTCTCTCCTCTCACTACTATTTTTTTGATTTTACGCTATGTGAAAAAAATTCAGAGTACAATTAACGCTATTATTCTCAAGATATTCTCTCAAAATGAAATAAACTCCTAAACCTATAAATATCGAGCCACCAAGTAGGAAAGGAACATAAGTTATAGGAACACTAACTGAACACAATTTCGTTTAAATAAATATAGAGTCGAACCTCTATATAACGAACCTATAGAGCGAACTTTTTCCTGGAACCTTGAACATTTCACGATTTTCTTCGTTAAATAACCTCTCTATAGCGAAGGGCATTTTCTATGTAACGAACTTTTTCTTTTGTAATTCAATTTTTGCTCTCCCTATTTATAAAGTATTTCTGAAAAAAAAATTCTAGTTATTCTCTCCTTAACACATTTTATGGCAGTCATAAATCTTGAAATGGTTTTATTAGATCTTTACTCGCCGAAAGCAATATAGTTCTGGGCGTTTTATTCAAGAAGTTCAACCTTTAACCCCCATTTCCCACTTCACTAGAAACATCTTTGATATCTTCTTTCACCCTCAGTGGTGTTTTCCCGTGTCTCTGTGCTCTAATTATAAAATAATGTATATTTAATATTACTTGTATGCTCTTATTTTAAAATGTCCTTAAATTTCATTTAGTATAGAATTATTTTCTTGATATTGAAAATACAGTGAATTGTTCGACATTCTTTTTCTTGTTTTCCTTGCAGATTTTCTTTCTTTTTTGATGGGTAAAATATATAAAACAAGCATATATTAATTTACAAAAAGGTGTGAATAATTACTTTTTTTAATACATAGTGTTTATGAATTTAAAATTTGTTTTATGGGGTTTATAAAGTGTATTAAGAGATGATCCTGTATATAACTAATTTTCCATACAACGAAATTTTCCGGGCTTTAGAGACTTATTTATATAGAGGCCCGACTGTAGTTCAAAGGAGTAAACAAACCATTTTAACCCTCTCGCTGCGCATCCCACTATTTCCACGGGCAAAGTAGACGTGGCAGACGTAAAACAACCCAGCGCGAAAGGGTTAAATTATACCCGTAAAAGTGGCCGTTCTCGTGATCAAGATACAAAATGTGTAAAAATGGACTATCCACTAGGTCTATTCCATTTAGTTCAGATTTTATCCAGCCAGCCAGATTGTCAGTTTGAGATAAAACAACACAAAACCACAAATGAGCAACACTACTAAAAAGCATGTACATATTCAGTGAGATAGAAAGTTATTTGGTGTGAAATATCGCTACGCTGGGATTCCCTGAATTGCTATCACGTATTACTACATTATCGTCCGGAATCTTAGTCGTTCTGTTATTAGAAGATTTCTCGTAAGAAAGGTTCTGATTGGATATATTACAAATTCATTTAAATATAATCATGAAACAAAATGGAGAAAAGCAGAAGCGAAATATCTTAAAATCTATTTGCGACACACAGACGATTTACGACATTATTGTTGTGGTCTTTGTCATTGATACTATTATTTTTAATATACTAGTTATTGCTTCAGGAAAATTGCCCATCAAGTGGCTAAAATTATTCAATTCTTTCAATGCTAGGCTAAGTATTAAATTTTTTTTCAAATTCTTCTTTTATCTATACCATTATTCTACTTAAGAATACAAAATTATTCTTTTATATATATAAATGTGGGAGACAACAAGGGGTCCAAGACGTGTTTGTCTTACTTCACATTTATTTTAAAACTTTAACAAAAATTAATTAAAAAGGTAGTTGTTTTTACAGATAAGTTTGACGATGATATTCAGAAGGTAACGCCTGCTCGCGCACCTCTCGCGTTCTCCTTTCTCTCTCTAAAAAGTTTTGGTTCTACTTTCACTAGTTCAAAAGTTTCCACAGTTTCAGTTCTCATTAGCTGCGCCTGCGCGCGAAGACTGTGTTTTGCTTTTGGCTGCATGCCACAACGGCCATTCTGACCGTACGCTGTCCGCAGCGGTACTTCCATGGAGACCAGAGGAGAATCTGAAACATAAAAAAAAACGGAACAGACAAGGACTATACGACAAATATATAGAGATTAAACATATCATAATTTTTCTGAACTATAGACAGTTTCTCCATCATGTGAAGGCACCTCTTCGACATCCGGAAGGTTCCACAGGAAAACATTGTGTTTCACAGGCATAAGAACGTCTTTTTTAACAAGTTGATCTTTGGTTGAACGCATCGATATTTTCCTCTGTAGAGTTCTGGACGTCTGTTCAAAACGATTTCTCTTTTTCCTTCGCTTCCACTGCCAAGGCTCAAAAATTTTCCGGAGCAACACAAACCGTCGATAATTACTATTCATAGGTGAAGGGGTAGGAGATCGGGAGATAAATTCCACGGAACTCGTTTTCATGGCACAATTGGCTTTCTTACACAATACTATATCAGAACATTTTTCTCTTACAATACTCAATTTTAACTTAGTACTCTTAATTTTATTACATTTATAATCCTTAATTAGAGAACTCGAATCATTTCTAGTATTAAAGTTTTTAACATATGGCAAATCATAACTAGAGTTTTCTATCACATTTGAAACAGAAACATTTGGAAAAGAAACACCATAATCTGCACTCAAAGAGGATTCACTTTCACTTAATAAAACATCGCTCTTTGCATGGCCTAGTTTCTCTATTTCAGAATATACACTGGGATGTATAATAAATTCTTCGGTCAAGGTCGGTGATATCGCCGTTCGCACACTTAAGCTAGTAGAGTGTTGATTAAGAGAAATATTTATGGGTTTAACTTCTACCATTCGCTTTTCGCCAAAACATGAGCTTAATGTTATGATTTCTTCGGAAGGTGTTTGCACTCTAATTAGTGAGGAATTTAAAACTGGGATCTGGCAACCTGAATCGATCAAGGCTGTTACGGGCTGAATTTCCACAAAAATGTTTACGTATTGAAGATTTGCGCATTCATCGCTATTTTGTTTTTCGCTCTCGACTTTCAAAGTATTCACATTTATTCTATTATGGATGTGATCATTAGATTCTTTAGGTTTAAAACGCTTCTCACAGTCTCTTGCGCAATGAGATGAATCACCGCATATATAGCAATTTTTATTTTCTCTTTCAAGATATTGGGGATAGTTCTCTTTAATCTTTGGTTTAAAGTTTTGTGATCTATTTTTAAAGGGGTCTTGGGTATATCCATAAGTAATAGGAATTTCTTTATGTGATCCGCTTCTAGATGAAATATAAATATCACACTCTTTAGCTAAATCAATAGGCCTAAACCAATCTTCTGCTTCTCGAATGCCAATATGAGTTGCAGTTTACTTATTTAAAGTTTCAAATAATTTATCAGAAATTATAAGATCACATAGAGATTCAAAGGAATTAACTTTTTCTTAACGAACAATAATATTGGAAGTTTGCCGTCAATCTTGCAGCAAATTGGATGTATGTCTCGCCTGATGATTTTACAGCATTTTTAAATGAGTTTAAACACTCGCGAGGGGTTAATTGGAATTCTCTGAGTACTATAGATTTTAGTTTTTCATAGTCATTTAATTCCTCTTCTTTAATATACAGTAAGACGTTATGAGCTCTTTCGCCCAGAAGATTTATTAAAATTTCAGATTTATATTCGTCATTTATTTTCTTGGTTAAAAATGCGCGTTCTAATGATTGGAAGAACAGATTAAAATTTTCAGATCTGGTGGGAACAGGAAGAGATAAAGTTTTAATACTTGTTATCATATTTTCTATGTTAGTTTCGAACTGTTTTTCTTCGACTTTCGCTGCAGGATTTAAACTTAATGCTTTATTTTTAGCCGTTTGAAGTTCGATTTCTTTTTCTAATTTTGCTAACTGAAGTTTGGCGAGCTCAATTTTCTGTTTTTCTAAAGTTACCTCTCTTTCGTTTTGCGATACTCTCTCATCTATACAGTTTTGAATTAAAGTTTTAACGAAATCTGGATCACTTTCAAATGTACTACTGTTCTCAATTTTAGTCTTTAGTTTAACTATAGTGTCAGTACTCTCCACAGTACCGTCTAGATTCTCAACAACTCTTATGAGATCCTCTTTAAGAGCGTTTTTATACATTTTAGAAAAATATGGGAAGGTCCTACCTTTTTTTTTTCTGGCTCCCTTGTTGCTCGCACGTACGATGTGTATCCAATAAAAACGTTGATTCCACTGATTTCACCTCTTCTCAGGTAATATCTTGAAATTGTAGTTCCGGCCTCTACACAGGCGGATTATTCACACTGAGTTAGTTCCAACCTCTACACAGGCGGGATTTTGAGGGTTCGTTGAAAAATACACCTCTACACAGGTTATTTTGTTATTTGTTCCGACCTCTACACAGGCGGAATGAAGTTGAAAAAATTCAACCTCTACACAGGTTGAACGAAGTTTCCGAAAAATGGCGGCGCGTCTCCTCCACGGACAGCTTTTGTTCACGTTCCAAACTTTGATCAAAATCGAAATCTTTTTTAATCCCGGCCTCTACATAGGCGGAATTTTCATGCTGAGTTCAAACCTCTACACAGGTTGAACGAAGTTTTCGAAAATGGCGGAGCGTCTCCTCACGGACGCTTTTGTTCATTGTCCAGCCTTTGGTTCAAAATCGAAATTTTATCGATCGCAGCCGAGCCCCCATAATTTGTGGGAGACAACAAGGGGTCCAAGACGTGTTTGTCTTACTTCACATTTATTTTAAAACTTTAACAAAAATTAATTAAAAAGGTAGTTGTTTTTACAGATAAGTTTGACGATGATATTCAGAAGGTAACGCCTGCTCGCGCACCTCTCGCGTTCTCCTTTCTCTCTCTAAAAGTTTTGGTTCTACTTTCACTAGTTCAAAAGTTTCCACAGTTTCAGTTCTCATTAGCTGCGCCTGCGCGCGAAGACTGTGTTTTGCTTTTGGCTGCATGCCACTTATATATATATATATATATATATATATATATATATATATATATATATACTACATTTTATAAATATTCTATTATATATATTCTTTTTATTTTTACTCTTTATATTTAATCTATTATATTTAATTTTCATTTACTTTCATGAATGGTCTCTGGAAAATATAATCAATCTGCGGCTTCAGCCATTCCATTTCATTAACTTTAATCCTTTTGTTTACAAGTTTAAAGTAATATTTTAAGTATATAATCCTTTTGTTTACGAGGATCGTTGATTCCCCGAAGTCTGCTCAAAATGTAATTGCGGATGAAATGAAAATATTTTCTCTCTAATGCCATTTATTAATCTTTTAAATGGTTTTACTCTAATACAAAAATGATTATTTCAAACTATATAGATAATACGGGGCAAAAGTTAGAAAGAAGAAAGTTATGAAAACTACTAGTACATCAATATGTTCGACCAAAAAGTAGTTACTGCGCTTTAAAAATTATGAAACTAACTTCAACAAATGTGTTTTGACTATTTATCATTATAAATATTTTTGTGCATCACTCTTTCTATCGATATTAATTATCTTCCATGTTGTTATTTTTACTGTTTACATTCAGGTACTGTTTACTTGTACATTTTCGGATTGTATCGATAGAAATATTCAGTATTAAAAGTTATTTTACGGTCCAATTATCACAACATTCTCACAGTAGAACCCAATACCCAGCCTTTATACGAAGTTTTTAGAAGATTAAAAATAAAATGAGATTATTCTTTTAAAAAAATGATTTTTTGCTAATTCATGTACTTTATTTGATGTCACTCTTCCAAATTGTAAAGGAATACCACAACTTGGGAAAACAAATTTGAGCAAGATATTACCAAATGGAAACAACTGAAAAAACTGCTTTTCTTAACAAGCTTTTTTATACTTGATGTCATCGAATTCATTCAAGAAGGATGTATAATTTCAGCAATTTATTTTAAATATAATTTCGCTTTTGAAGTATTACAACATTTTGAGGAAATAAAGATGCAGTGGAAAAACAGCATGCGATAAAATTCAGCTACATAAATGAATTTTTTTTCGGATATTGGTTGTGGTAGACTTGTGTTCTGGAACCCTGATTGCCTTAAGTTACTCCATGTTAATAATGAATAATATACATTGTCTATGAAAAATAGCTGCATTGTAAAATAAACATCCAAATACCTAAAATTCTTTGAACAGTCGTATAAACAGATAAATTCGTATTGCTTCTGGTAATTTATCTTTGAAATATTGCTGAAGCAATGTACAATTGATCATTATGTGACGGACCTTTACAGGATCTTCTCACTAATCCTCTTAGGGAACCTTTGGGATAGCATTCGCATTTAATTAATTGCCATCTCTCTCAAGAAGAAACCCTGATATGCAGATTAGTTCGACTGTATAAGGTCATAGTTTTGTAATTGTGAATGGAAGGAGCTAAGAAACTGTTACAGTCACCACGAAGGTGAAATATAATAAAGTTGATTTTCGCAGCTTGAGTTAAGAGTAGTGTTTGCCACTGTTTTAAGTTAGTTGATTGGGAATTCATAGTCAACGATAGATTAGGTTAAATTAAAATGGTTACTTGCACTTGTTCGCTTAATGTTTATTGCTTTCTTCCTATCAAACCACTTTACGCTGAAACTGTTGTTGATTAGTGAGTTTAAATAAATAAATTGAAATGGAAGTTTCTGGTTCTGCTTAGATTCCTACCACACTCTTAGGTAGGCAAAACGGTGAAGGAGTAACTCTAGGGATAAGTCACTCACAATTACGGAAATAGAAACGTGTGAAGTTGTTCCACACGTTCATAAAGGGGAGTGCTTTTAAGTTCTCTAATGCTCTAAATTCTGAAGAACGAAAATGGTTATATCAATTACTGAAGAAAAATCACACAAAAAATCAAATATTGAGAGCTCAAAGTAATAGACATAGGGACACTTCAATACTTAAAGTGCTAGTAGACCTTGAGCTAATTAAGCTTAACTATTGTAAAGCCACGAGAAAGCACTTGTTTCCGCAAGTAACCAAAGGAAATGACCTCACGTTTTAAAGAGCAAAAAGAAGGATAGAGAAATGTCACGTGGTCTGTGTGTGTGATGAGTCAAGTTTCAATCTATTGCAGAAATAGCGGCCTAACATGGGGTACGAAGGGAACCTTACAAAGAGATGATCCCTACATGTTTAGTGCTCAATGAAAAAGAAAATGGAGGCAATACCATGATCTAGAGTTGCTACATTGGATCTGATCATGAATAAACAATATTGTACGCTAATAAAATGAAGTCTCTGGATTACTTAACCTTGATTAATGATTAGGTTATCCAATCAATTAATTTTTTTTCACTGAATAGAACTGGCGTATTCCAACACGAAATACCAGGTTCTCCACCATGCAGAATTTATTCATAATTAATTCAAAGAATATGAGGACCCATTTTCAAGCATACATTAATCACCAGAAAGCTCATATATCTTACCATTCGTAAGCTGGAACCATAAATATGGAATGATTTTCTGTCTTTCGTTGTCAGTTCAGTGTCTTCTTAAAACACTGCTATTGAAAATTTTATTGAAATAATGCTACATCAAATGCGCCCGTTAATCTAAGATAAATGTGCTTCAGCCAAATATTAAGGAGTTTCTTGTAATATAGTGTGTATGTGTATATGTACATACACTATATATATATACATATATATATATATATATAAATCAATCCCCAGGCCTGCTGGTAAAATGAGGAGGACATCAGCTCTAAAATACTTCTTTATTTCTTTTTAATCACATGAAATCCAACATGGCGGCCCTTTGGCGCGCAACCGAGGTAGAACAATAAACAACACTTCGGCGATGAGTCCCAGCTAAGCCTTTTCGAGTATGCGTTCTCCCTCATCAGCGCTCGCTTCACCTTTAAATACGCTTATTACCCACAAATCCTTACGCGATGGCAAAGAGTTCGCTCTATTTTCATCTATTATTTACTTAATTTTGAAGCTAAACTTTTCAAAACTTACATATATATATATGTGTGTGTGTGTGTGTGTGTGTGTGAGTGTGTGGGTGGGTGTCTGTGTGTAATAATTCCCTCTAATTTTATTTTCAGTATTTTTTTATTCTTTGGTCCAGACCTTCAGGACACGCGTTTTATTATTTGAACTTACCTGCCCACATGGTCAGGATTTTAATCGTAATCAAACAGTAGATTGCGTCAGAAACTGGCACCCTCTATCCTCTGACCAATTGTGGCTTCTATTGGAAAGAGTCATATGGCCTTAACAATCCAGTATAAAAAGCAAGAGTTCTTTGTCTGCGTACTTTTTGTCTTTTTGTATTCCTCTGCAATATGAGTTCATCTGCTGCATCTAGATTTGTGTTTTGTGTCTTCGTCGTGCTATGTTTTGTGAATAATTGTGGTGTAACAATGCGAATGGAAAAACCCAAGGTCTGCAATATTTGGGGAATTTCAGTTGTGTGATTTGGAATAAGCTGTGGACAGATTTAGAAGGCAAAAAAGACATCAATGACGACCACAGGAGGAGATTACCGACCGATATGCAATTAAGAAGATGTAGAAAACTGGATGGCATACGATGCAAAAGACTATGGATTTCAAATGTTAAATGATGACGAGATTACCACTTCCGTGCCGGAATCCAACCCAGTCGAAGAGGAAATAGATGAAGACGAGGACAACAACTACTATGAAATTAGCAAGGATTCATCAAATGCTGACGCATTTTCTGCGTTAGAGACAGCTATGGATTTGTATGAACAACAATCTGCGTCCTGTCCTATTCAACTACTGCCGAAGAGAAAATCAGAGACCTTGCAGCGAAAAAACGAAGGTGTACAATGGTATAGCAAAAAGTAAGTCATAATTTTCCACAATAAAGTAAAATTGCCACATTTTGCACCTATTCTGCTTTTTCTTCAAGCACGTTTCCCGCATGTGATGATTTTCAGTATTCGTATAGTGTCCGGTTTCATATACTGCATGGAACGCATTCGGTTTTCGGTTATTTGAACAATCGTGTATCCGAACGATGTCCGGTCCCAATTCATTCGGATAAACGGCATTCTACAGTATGAGTAAGTGAGTGAATATTAACGTCGCACTGTTCAGCAACACGAGGGATTTTGGTGACGGAACACGTAATTTTGAACCATGGTCAAGTAAAGTGGACGACACCTCAACTGGCATTCTCTCTCCTAACTGCCACACTACACCACGTAGGATGTTACAGATTTAACATGCATCGGCCTCCTACACGGCGGGTCTTAAGTGTGGTACTGGGCTTGAACTCGTGGCAAGGCCAGCCATTATCTGATACCTTAATCACTTGGCTACCTCGGCCACGTATGCGTGTGTGTATGTCAATGTTTCTCAAACTGGGGGCACGATAACCCTTCGAGAGGGGCGCGAGCATATCGAAAATAAAAGGTTAAAAAAATTAATTTACTGGAAAGAAGTAAAACAAAATAATTTCTTACATAATAGAAATACAGATTTACATTGGTATGATTTATATATATCATCTGGTGAAAAAACTTCATCAAAAATAAATGATTCTACTTTGAACGCTAATTAGCTAACTTTGATCCTATAACTAAATAAAAAATATTTTGTTTGCTTTGCTGTAATCCTACCATGAGAGATTTTTTATTACGTTTAATTTAACATAAAATATTACTTTTGCTGACATTCGAACTTAATGATATGTATATCTGCGTCCCTTTTTTTCCGCAAAGTTGTAAATTATATACTTCTGCTGCGTTTTTTTTCGATGTGAAAGAGTTTTATGATACATGTATAAGCATACTGAGCATTTTGAAGGTTTATTTGGACAAGATTTATTTTTATGAGTATTCTAAAACATATAAGAAAGAGTGTTTTTTAGAGGTATAGAACTTTAAATTTCAATAAAATAACGATGTATTATTCGATTGACATGAATTTTTTTTTATTCGAAAGATAATCTTGTGGCATTACATTTTAAATATGATCAAGCAAGGCATAGATTCGTCGAATGGGCCCAAAACGAGATTGCCATTGTTCCCGATTTTCATAAGCTATTTTTGTTTAGCGATGAATCGCACTTCTGGTTGAATGGCTACGTCAACAAACAAAACTGCCGCATTTGGAGTGAAGCTAATCCACAAGTGTATGTCGAAACACCGTTACATCCAGAAAAACTGACTGTTTGGTGCGCTTTATGGGCTGGTGGAATCCTTCTTAAAAAACGATGAAGGCCACAAAGTTACAGTCAATGGTGATCGGTATAGAGCCATGATTACTAACTTTTTCATTCCTGAATTGAACAATCATGATGTCCAGGAGCTGTGGTTCCGACAAGACGGCGCAACATGTCACACATTTCGTGCCACAATCGATTTATTGAAAGACACGTTTGGTGACCGCCTAATTTCACGTTTTGGACCTGTGAATTGGCCTCCAAGATCTTGTGATTTAACACCACTAGACTATTTTCTATGGAGCTATGTAAAATCATTGGTCTATGCGGATAAGCCACAAACGCTTGACCAGTTGGAAGACAACATTCGCCGTGTTATTGCCGATATACGGCCACAAATGTTGGAAAAATCATCGAAAATTTGACGTCCAGATTGGACTACATCCGAGCCAGCCGTGGCAGTCGTATGCCAGAAATCATATTTAAATGTAATGCCACAAGATTATCTTTCGAATAAAAAAAAATTCATGTTAATCGAATAATACTTCGTTGTTTTATTGCAATTTAAAGTTCAATACCTCTAAAAAACACCCTTTACATAATGAAAAACGTTTTACATAATTCTTTTTTTTTAACTTTTTCCGTTTTTTATATTGAATACATTATAAACACGGAAGCGTTGCGCATAGTCATCCCAGAATCACGAAATCGTTAATTCTGGAAAAACTATTTGTTACCAATGATCTTGACAGGGAATCCTTCAACAGGGAACTAAAATGAATTGATCACATATCTTCTTTTTTGGAAGTGGCAAACATTTTTTTAGAATCTTAAGGTATCCGATTACGTTGAAAACGTCATTTTCGGTCAAAAATCACATTTTATTTTTATTTGATATTTTTAAAATTCAAACAATTATCTTTCTAAATCTGCCTTTGTTTTGTCTGTGCGATTAGAAAAAAAGTTACAGGTGTTTAAAATATTATTACAACGGTGAAATCGAAACCGAAAGTTGACTGCTTAACATGCTTTTTACCCATAATTTTTGCAATTTCAACCCATTATAATTTTAAATACAATTTCTGACATTTTTTTATACTATTTTATTGATAAGCAACAATTTCAGTCTTTCAATTGGAATTTTGCGATTGGCACCATCTGTTTCTTCTGACCTCACGTTTTTGTTTTGATTTGAATCTTACGAATGTTGCTCGCAAATTTCTTCAAAAACCTGAACTTTTTTTGCTTTAATTGTACAACTTTTAATCGTCAATTGTTTCTGAACATTCTGCTTTTGTTATTATCTGCTTATAAGGGTTAAAAAATGAATCAAATTAACCTCTTGAAAACGCAATTATGCTGGTGACATTTACAAAAACAGTGGAAGCGTTGACTTGTAGTGTTCTTGACTTAAAGTGCTCAAACTTGTAATGAACGAAAACTGGAATAAGTAAAGGTATTTTCACTGAACAAAGAATGTTTTAGTGGAACATTAAGAGGTAATAGAATATTTCATTTAAATTAGGAAGTGTGCTTGCAAGTTTGTGTTTCTCCAATTGTTTTTTAGAACAATCTGTACCTGCAATCTATACCTGCATGAAGATTATATGTTTTGACTGACTTCTAATGTGACTTCAAAAATGCTCCGAGTAAACTTTTATCGTCCTTTTTCAGCTACTGAAAAGCTAAAAAAGCAAAGTGTCATTATTTTGCAACTTATTTGTGGAAGGTGAGTGATTGAAAGATGACATTTGTCTGTGAAAAAGCTATGTGCTAAGGTGAATTGGCCTTGTATGACAAAATGAGCATTTAGACTTTGTGAAAGAAAGTCTTGGCTGTGCTGCTACACCAGCGGCTAAAGATGCCATGAATGACACTGTTTTTTAAGCGAAAAGCATTACAAAATAATTCAAAATGTCAGTTGAAGAATGTGTAATATCCGTTGACGGCAGAGACATATGGGCATTCATCGTTAAATGTGGTTTCTATAGAAACTTTATACATTTACACTGGAAAATTCTAGATTTGGAAATAATATCAAAGTTTTTTAGAATTTTATAAGTATTTTTTATACATGCGTGTTCCTGCAATCATCTGGGATTTATTTCAAACATGGTGCTTACAAAATCTTTGCATGTTTTTGCGCTACGAAACCTTAAAAATATGTATTTCTTTTGTAATGGTGATTCCAAGGATACCTTTCTGTTAAAGATGTGTATGGTGCCAACAATGTCATCAAATATGAGTGTATAAGATACTTCTAAGAAAGATTGAGTAGTCGAAAAAGAAAATTTTTAAAGAAGGCCAGAAAAAATTTGGTGAGAAGAAAAGACTTATCAATGTTATGTTTAAAAAAATTCTACACTATTTTAGCACTAACAGCAATCTCGTCAAAACTATGCTAAGGGTTACAATAGTGGTATTTTTTACTGTTGCTCCAGCAGGAGAAACCCATATATGGACCGTGCCCGATTTGAGCTGAGAACTGGTGTGACTATCAATGAGGAAACAACACCAGAAAACAATAAACAGAAAAAAGTGTAGGTTTTTCTGTGAAACTTTTAAATATTGTTAAACCTGTGTACACAAATCAGTGTGATAAGCAGTTATTATAAAATTGCCTCCATGGTAAGATACAAATTTAAAGGTATCATTTAACTCCTGTTTGTGGCAAATCATTTTGAAAGAAACTTTTATCGAGCTAAAAACATTTTCTTTAAGTATCCATATATTGCCGTCATTATTTTTAAAAAAAGCTTTCATTGATTTTTAGGTATTTTGGAAGCATTTGGCACAAATGCAGGGAATTGTAGACTGCGGGATGATAGATTTGTTGACATCTTTCGAGTCGATAACTCGAAACAACATTCTTTGCCTTTCTTAAAATCAACCAGAAAGAAAAGGGGGCCCAAAGAAAGAAAAAATTTAACAAAATACCAAAGAGTGGAAGAGTTAATTATAAATCAGGAGAGTTTTAGTAATATACTTGTCATATTTTGTTTTGAAATTGCTTTTATAAAGTTTAAATGCATTTTTCTCAAAACTATTTTTTTGTAAATTTCATGATATTTCCAACATGATATCTAAAAATCTATTAGAGATATTTGTATGAAACTTTGCACAAATGTTATTAATGGTATTGTCTAGAGCATGACTAACAAGCTAAGAAATTGAACAATTTTTAATTAGTTTATAGTTGTATTTATTTCTGAAAGTTACAATAATTTGATTGAATTTTCTAGTTCGCAAGCTCGACGGGCTATAACTTTTGATTCAAAATAAGTACTTTAACACTTGTTGGTCATTCTCTAGAAATATGTTTCAAAAATGTATTGCAACAATATTTTATGAAAAATATAAAATATTTTAAAAAATAGAGTGTTTGAAAAAATTCCAAAATGTGATTAAAATTTCTTTAAAAATTTTAATTTTTATGTACATATATTATTTCTAACTGTATTTTTTATAATTGTGTATAAAAGTGAAATTAAAAATGTAAAACTACTAGGAATTTTTTGAAAACTTAAAAAAAGGCCTCCGGATGTAATCGGATAACTTTTAAGGTACTGGTTTTGACCGAGTTTTTGGCGCGACCACTTTTGTTCAAAAGTATTTTCTTGAACATGCTGCATTTTCCCTTATGAATATATTTGTGGTTTTAATTGTGATGTTGTACGACTGATTATGGTTTATAAATGTAAATGAGCAGAATATAAAAAAAGAAATGGGCATCTGTAATCTCTCTGAAAGGAAATTGAAACTGATCAAACAAGGGAAACACTTGCTGAAATAATGCATATCAATCATGATAGCGAAAGTAAATTTGAGAAAAGCAATGAACATGAAACGAAGGGAAACTTTTCAATAGCTACTTAAAGAACTCTATCAAAGAAAATAATTAGCCATAAGTGTACCGCAAGATACACTTCACCCTGTCAAAAAGGCACAAGCAACAAATAGTTCTACAGGATATTTGTCAATCATCAAAGGGCATCAAAACTACAATAACGGGAAATATGACAGTTTCGCATGCAAATAACATTCCTGTAATTTTAGTGAAAAGTGTCTGTGATTTATGTATCATTTATTAAGGTCACGCACATTTGGAACAATTTAGTTCAGTTTTATTGGATTTTTTCTCAAATTATCATTGAAAAATCCTTGAAATAGGTAAGTATATTTTCTCTTAGTTAAATTATTCACTGAAATTGTGATTTTTATTGTGTATATTAAAAATAATTATAAAAAAAAAATTGGGGGTAGTCAATCCACGCGACCATTAACGTTAGTATCGAGGGCACACCTGATCCAGTGCTACAACATTTTCAAGTTTTGTCGCTTTAATATTAAAAATAACACCATTGTTATTCATTGGAATTTTACATTATTTTTTATTATTTAACATTAATTCTAAATGCTAATCCTGCGAGGCTTAAAATTGCAGTTCGTTCAAAACCATTTATAATATGAGCATTCATTTCAAAAAATCATTTTACATTTTTGTATACATTGCCATGCACTTGGTTTTACTCTCCTTACAATTAAGCTATTATATCAAGAATAATGTATTATCATTTTAAAAAAATAAACGCGTGTTTAGAGTAGGTACTTCAGCCAGTATAAGAACAAGTTAAATAATTATTAGTGACTTCCATGGTCTTCTCTTGCAGAGCGATTTTTTTCAAAGGAAGACTAAAAATTAGAAATTGACACTCTGAGTTGTTTTTTGATTTTTAGCTGAAATCTGTATTTTGTCTTCAAAGTAGCCATCGCAGAAAATCCGGATTCACAAAGTTATGATGTTGAAAATGGTAATAGTATACGAAATGCTTTATTTTCAGTGCAGAAAATTCAGCATCCACCTCCATCCAGAATTCAAACAGTGATTATTACAAAATTTTCTTTTAATTTCATCACTGGATGTGAAATCTATGAAGATATCTTTTTCGGCAGTTGAGAGAGTCCTTCTGAAGTATTTGAAATGGATCCCTAACCCATTCGTAACTTGCTATCAATTTGCCCTCGCCTGTGTACTTGTTAATGCTTTATTACTGTCGAATGCTTGCTGCGATTTAAAAATATATCTATAATTTTGTTTTAATCCACTGCCTTAAATACTTAATACCGTGAATTACAATTAACGCGTGAATTATGAAATGTACATTCAAGAGAGGTTCGGTTGCTAATCGACTCAACCAAGACTGACTGTAATCGTAGGAGGTACAGCATTTTGACATGATTTGTGCAGACGTCCGTTAGGTTGCCCAGACTCTCGTGAACGTTCGCGAGAATGCCAGATGTAATGGATATGATAGAGAGCAACATATATTAGACTATTTTAATGACATTTGTACTTTTAGATACGGATGATGAAGGGAATAAATCTTTAATTAAATATCATTTATGAATCTGTTTCAATTTAAAAATTAGAGAAAGAAAAATAACATAATTAACCTATTACTTAGAAGCATAATTTACTTAAAATATATATTAAGAGTAAGTTATTAATACTTATCTTATTAATTTTTGTACGGTTTATAATTAAGATCATACTATAGCTTTAGCGTCACAGTACAATATTATTGCATTCAATTATTATTGCATTCAATTATTATACAACGGGGGCGCAATAAAAATTATGATTGAAAATTGGGTCTCCAGTATTGAAAGTTTGAGAAGCACTGGTATATGTGTATAAAATGAGAAATGACGTAATGTTAAAATACCTGCAATTTACTTTTTCTTATATGAGACCAGAATATATCATAATAATGAATAATGCATTACAGGAATTTTCTTTATGTACCAATTTTGTACTTTCATTTCTGATTTAAGTTTCAGTTTTGCTTAATAGAATTAATTTATTGTATTACGATGAAGCTAATTTTAAAAAAGAAATTGCTATCTATTTTTAGTAAGTAAAACATATACATTAATTACTTTCTTAAAAGTATAAGTCAGGAATTTTTGTGGTGTACATATAAATGAGATGCTATTATGCTGTAATCAAAAACTAAAAGCCTGCATGAAGAGATCTGCCTATATTTTTTCTGCTGAAGGGCAAATACATTAATAAACGAAGTCTAAACAGGTTGAAGGTTTTTGATGTTAAAGTGATCTAAAACACTAGGCAACACCAAAATTGTTTCGGGCTCAAAAATAGTTTATTATAAAGTATTTTGGCATGCGGAACATGAAAATTACCATAAAACTTCAGATTAGCTCTTATTTTCAAGAATCAGAACTCCTCCTGACTCATAAATAGCTGTATTTTCACTCATCTTTACTTTCTGTGTATAATCTTTACGATGTTCATTTAATTGGGTAAATGGGAGCACTTGCCTTAGAATCGATTTTTAACTTCTACGAAAGGCGTGTAATAACGCCACCTATGCAGGTGTGTTTTGATTGTAACCTAGAGAGTCTCTCAGTAGAACAAAGAACAGACAATAGTGAACAATTCAAATAACGATTCCCCACAGACTAAATCAAGCAGAATCATGTGACCTAGTAAGATACCTTGGCTTGCCAAAACAGAAGGCAGAACTTCTGTCATCCAGACTGCAGCAGTGGAATCTACTCCTACCAGGCGTCAACGTTACAGAGTACAGGAATCATGAAACGAATCTTCTTCATTTCTTTGAGAAGAAAGAACATGAGGTTGCATGTTCTGATGTCAAAGGCTTGATGAATTTTATGAACATCGTCTAGAAATCTAAAATTAGGCGAGACATGTCCCAAATTATCCCCTAGTAGACCCAAAGAGCTTCTGCTTTCATCCATGCAATTGCACGCTGGAATTTATAAAGTACTTAGTGAAATTCATTAACAAGGATGGAGAGGCTTTCCTATACCTTGATCGCAACTCCCAAGATTGATTCATACAAAGATTAAAGAGAGAATCTTCATTGGCCTTCAAATACGCATAATAATGAAGGATCCCACTCCGCTTTTGATAAAATTCTAGAAGAGAAAGAGAAGCGGCCTAGAAAGCCTTTAAAAATGTGGTACGAGGATTTCTAGGCAGCAAGAAAGAGGAGAACTATCAACAGTTGGTGAAAGAACTCCTACAAAAGTTCCATGACCTAGGATGCAATATATCTCTAAAGATCCACTTTTTACATTCCCATCTTGATTTTTTCTCTGTGTAGCTGTAAGCGATGAATACGGTAGAAAGTTCAAGATATCGCAGCAACTAAACGTAGATGTCAAGGTCTGCGGCAGGACAGTTAAAAGGGATACTCGCGCCTCGACATACAAAAAGAAATGTTTCCAGGAAATAAACTAAAAAATACTGTTGATTTCTGATATGAACACTGTTTCATTAAATTTGATTGATTGTATTGTATTTATTAGTTAGTAATGTTTTGTTCTTCAAATTTACAGATAAGTTGATGAATGGAATGTTGTATATTTTAAAAACAAGAGCTAATAAATAAGTTTCCTTTCCATATTCGTTTTTTTTTCAACTTAAATTAGTAAGAATATGCTATTTAAAACTAGGAAACATATAAAAAGTGTTTTTGTTGTCTAGTGTAATTTTACAAAATGAATAGTATATCCCAAAGTAAATTTTGATTTGATTTTAATTTCCGTCTGAAGCCACAGCAGGGCTGTTGCTGACGGATCATGTAATTTTGAACTAATGACAAATGACAAGGATAACACCTTAGCTGGCACCTCTTTCATTAGACTTCTTCAACACTCCAAAGCAGTGGTGGCGCGAGACATGACCTTAATGTGGGCAAAATACATTTCGCGAGGCCCTCTGGAGGCGTAAGAAAAGAGTTAGTAAAGTAAAAAACCAATTTTTATTCATAAAGAAAAGACCCAATCTTAATACTTATTTTCTTTAGCACATTAAACCATAATGAAAAAAAAGAGAAAGTAAAGAAACAGAAATTTTGTTACTTTTAGTTTCGCTGAAATCCTTTATGATTCTTTGTGAATTGTCAACAGTCTGCATGGAAAACAGAAAACTTTATTTTTAGAACTTGAATAAACCAATTAACAACGCCTTTGTGAGTTTCCCCATTACTTATTTTTCTAGAAAAATGAAAATTGGGAAAGTGTCTATGAGATCATCATCTTTAGGATAATATTCATCACTGTTACATAACTGCTGTGTGGGACCCCTTTGAACTATATAATGACCTGTAAGCATCTGTCATGGGAAATGTTCACAATCCCGGGTCAAAACTGGAAATTGCTTGTTTCACTACGTCACCGGTATCTCTGTTCACGGGTGAAAAACTAATCTCAATCTCTTTTTGGTTGTGACTTATGTTACTCAACGTGTGAAAACAGAAATCTCAGCGTCAGACAGAGCTTCGATCCTATTTCTATTTCCGATTTTCATCGTTCGGTATTAATAGTCGGAGCATCTGGAGTAGCTTCCAAATTCAACGGTGACTCAGATACGGATAAATGTTGTTGAGAAGTCGAAGGAGCTGATTAATTTGATTTTGTACTGCAAGATTCAGTCTGAAGAGAAATTTAATTAAATCTTAACTTTAAACCTGGCTGAATACAGCTCTTTCAACTTTTCTTTTTTTTTTCCTTTGATGCAACAGATTCCCATTTTCTCCTTTTATCTCTAACTCTCTTTGTGCCTAAGCCTGACGTGATTGATTATAATTATGAAAAATGCCCAGTACCACTATTATTTATTCCCACATCAAATACTTTTAAAGTTTATAATATGATATACAAATATGAAGAGAGACTGCATCTGCATGCGATACTTTAATTGACTTTCTAAGGATTCTAAGTCCAAGTTATGCCCTGAATCTGACCAGGGACTCCCCGCGATAACAACTTAACTCCAGCTAATGTTGCCAGACTAAATACGAATGAATGAGCGGAAATGACAAAGTTGAGAAATTTTTAATAAAAGAAAATGGAAAACAATATTCTTACGAATTATTTATTCATATGCTCTCACGCACACATAAGAATTACTTTAAAAAAGTCTATATATCAACTTTTCCATATCTTATGACGAAAAACAGATAGAATTGCGAATTTTCTAATTTATTAATCATAAAAACCCTGTGGCGTGCATTTTTGGATTTTCCTTACTTTTCATTTAGTTTATTTAGGCTTTAAGGTGCGAGGCCTTAGGCAGCGGGCCTTACGCCGCCCCTGCTCCAAAGGGAGAACATTGATCTTCGATAGATATAATGTAAATCAGCCTTCAGTGGTACTAGGTTTCGAAACTGCTATTCGACAACGAGGGCTTCCAATTCGCAATCCTTACCACTCAGTTATCACGAGCTATCCAGATATGGAAGACACACAAAACTCGTTATTGACAACTGCAACAGTATGTTGAACCAGAATATGATACGATTTGTACAAGTCAGATCTCAGAATGATCGAACTGTAGTTTTACTCTGATTCTATTTAAACACACTACATTTAAAAGCGCAATTAATATAAAGTAGCATATTGTTTTATCCTATTAAATTTAGTTTAGTACTCTACTAAATAATGATTATGTATTTTTTTTTTAATGTAAACAAGCAATTTTAAAAAAAATTAACTCAATTACCACTTCGGACAAACCAAAGAATTTTTTTATTTTATTTACTTTTTATTAAATAATTACAATTAATATAAATATGTATTTACATATGACAGAATCACAGTATTAAGTGCGAAAATAGAAGGCGATTTTTCTAGCAATTTTCCCTTTCCCTTTCTATATAGGGTGTTGGACAATTAATTTTGTTTGTTACTATTTATTTATTAAATAATTTAATTATTCCAATGAAATAGTTTATGTAAAAAGAAATCACATTCTCAGAAATTAGTCCATCCCAGGATGGATTCTAACACACGACCTTTGGATTAGAAGTTTAACGTGCTATCCATTGCGCTACAGGGACGTAACGAACGATTTTTCTTTTTATATGTGGTGTTAAACTATTATTTTTGTTTTGTTACTGCTATTTATTTATTAATCAAATATAACTAATGAATTAATATTTGAAAAAATTGCATTAACATCAAGTGTCATCCACTACAAATTTTAAAAAATATATATTTGAACTTGAATGGATGAGCAGAAAGTATTTTATTAACGATTGAAAGTTTGAACTATATATATATATATATATATATACTATATAAACTGGTGTGCAAAAATTAAGGACGAGACGGTTTTTTCAATATAACTTTGTACAAAAGCTTTCCAAATCAACACATTTAATACCGTAAGATCCCCAATACGTAAGGACATGTGTAATGTATGCAACACTTACTAAAAGAGAAATCGGAGGGATAAAAAGAAGCTTGATATTGAAAAAGTTGCATGGAGCGCAATGCGACTGAAGGCCGAAACATCAATGTGATGGGTGTCCAGCAAAAAACATCCGGTCTTTAGTAGGGGATATGATCTCCCCTGACTGCTAGGCAGGTTTCACAGCGTCTGCCCATGCTGAGAATGAGGGTGCCAATGAGTTGTTAAGGCATTGCTGCCCATTCATCTTGCAGCGCTAATCGAAGCTCCCGATTCGTTATTGGTGGTAAGGTACGAGCAGCCAAGCGTCTGCCTTGAAAATCCCATACATGCTCGATGGGATTGAGAACCGGAGATCGTGCCGGCCAATCCAAACGTTCAATATCCTCACTCTCTAAGAGCTGTTCGGCAGCTACTGTGCGATGACATGGTGCATTGTCGTCCATGAAAAGGAACTGCAGACCCATAGCGCCTCTAAAAAGACGCACATATGCAAGAAGAATCTCGTTACAACAACGGGTCCCGTTGACTGAACCTGCGTCGAAGATGTGAAGGTCTGTACGACTACCAAGCATGATGCCTCCCCAAACGAGAACCCCGAGACCTCAATACCTCTCCCTTTCAATGATGTTCGAGGGATGATTGCGGCTTCCCCGCTCTCTCCAGATGAGTATGCGATGATAATCGCTACTCAAACTGAATCTGCTCTCATCTGTAAAGAATACTCGTCCCCATTCATTGTCTCTTCAACTCCGGTGTTCCCGGCACCACAGAGAACGCCTTCTCCGATGGGCAGGCGTTAAAGGTACACACCGTACAGGGCGTCGTGCAAACAGACCACCACCGTGCAGTCTTCTGGCCACAGTAAAACGCGATATCGGTCGTTCAGTCGCCTGTGTCGTGTGTCTAGCGATTTCTCCCGCTGTCTGCCGCCTGTTTCTTCTGGCCTGTAAGACAATGTACCGGTCACTGCGGTTGTGGTTCCTCGTGAACGACCACTACTGAACCCCGGATAGCTGTTCCTGTAGTTTGAAATTGTCTCCAAAGTCGTGAAACGATGCTGTGAGCAATTCCGAACTCTGCAGCCACACTTGTCCCACTGCGGCCTTCCTCCAACTTCCCAATGATTCGACCTCGGGTAAAAGCATCCAGATGTCATCTAACAGATTGATTATTCGCCATTTCTCGCTGAGGCAGCAACTCGGTGTGATTTTAACTGCTATACGGCGTGCAATCTCTTTGCCAGAAATACTGATCTTACACCGACAACATGCTTTATACTACCCAGACACTCCCCCATTACGTCTACCTGCATATCTGCGCATGTGCTACCGTACATCACCTTACTTAATCTCCTGATTGGTCTTTCTGTCCGCTCTGCCTCTTCGTTCAGCTGATATGCTAATTTTTCGACTTCGTCCTTTATTTTTGCACACCAGTGTAGTGTAAATTATCTACTAATGAGAGATAAACATTAATCTAACACAACCGAAAAAAATGAGAATGTAAGAAACTAGACATATAAGAATATTAGAATTTTAAATTATAATAGGGTTAAGAATATAAAAATTCGATGCTACATTATTATAAACATTGCTGACTTAGGACAGCTTAGATATAAAATAACCTATATAACAGGGGGTGAACATGTTTTGTGATCAGTTAAACTTACTCCTTTATGTTAATAATATTGAGCAAAACCTATTAAAAATAATGGATAGATATCTAAATCCATTACAACATAAAGGTAATTTACCTAAAAATTGCATTAAAAAATGCATATCCCGTACTAAGTCTGAGTAGAATAAATAATTTATTGCCAAATTCTGAACTCAAATGCAAATTCAAAGCATGAGAACGGCTGAATTGTAGCACTCAACAAAAGTAAGAAAAAAATAGAAGTAAAAAAAAATTTTTTTTAAAGAGAATTTACAAATTACCATGACTTTAGTGGCACTAGAGTTATATATTGATAAAAATAATAACAAGTATATATATAATTTTATCTAATGTTATAATATGGAGGTAATTATGTCTAGGAAAAATAAATTTTTAAAAATAAACTATTATTATTCTAGTGAATTTTAATCCTTACTATTTAGAATTTCTTTTATTCAAATACCTATTAAAAATTAATTGGATATTTCTGAATTGAGCAATATTTAGTAAAATGTTTATAGTTTTTTTTATTTTATCTAATTTTTTTTTAAACTAGAAATTTCTTGCGTTGTACATAACTAATAACAATATTTCTGATTATAGAAACATGTACATTACTTTCCCAATGGGGAAATTTTATAATATTGAAATTAAAGTTTTCTTTCATCTTATAAATATTAGTAAATATAACATATTATCTTTTAATTTGATATGTATATCAAGAAAATTTGCTTCATTGTTGTTACTATTTGTCTGTATTAAATTAAGATATTGTGGATAAAAATTAGTGTTAGGTTTAAAATTTTTGCTTGCCAAAGATTATATATATATATATAATGTATATAAGGAGAGTGCGAGTTAATAGTATGATTGAAAAATATGTACCCTTTCATCTATTAAAAGTTACTTTGAGAAAGCTGATCGATCGAAATTTCGAAATACCCTATACATTTAGGAGTGAAAACAGAGTATAATGTAGGAATAAATTTTTAGAAATATATATTTAAACTAATACGCGAAAAATGTTAAACATATATTTTTTTCTATTCTTTTATACTCGGTATACGGCACATTTTAAATATTCGATGACATACGTTATTCTGAGCACAAAGCCTCTAATGTTTACTAAGTAGTTATCTCACATCACGTATACAATAAAAACAGAGAGAGAGAGAAAACTGTGTTGTTACCCTTTCCGGTGTTTTTTCCACTCAGTAGTTGAGTACTAAAACAAGCTCGTAAATCCCACTCCAACCCATTTTTATCCAATAGACTCGAATACAAATCATAAGAGATTGTTTTTTGAAATCTCCGTTTGGAGTTCGTGGAGCCTTATCCTGTTTCCATCTCGAATTGCTCCGTAAATGCTTCTTCTTCAGAAGAAGAAAGAAGGTCGGTTAAGTTCTTCGTTACTTTAAAAGGCTCTGGAATAGGTAAGGTGGTACAAGAAATCTGGTGTTCGATTTTTGAACAAAGATAGCATGAGGGAAGATAGTTCATGATAATTTAAGGATAAAAGTTTTTTTTATAATACTAGTGAATTTCTACTGCGATTTTTTACTTATTTTGTATTTGAAAAACAAAAGTGTGCTATGTGAACAATAAACAAGTAATATATAAAAAATAAGTCAATTCCTATTTAGGTCAACAAAGGAAAGTTATTTTAGTTACCTTTTATCAAATAGTTACAATTAAAATAAATATGCTTGTACATATGATAGAATCACAATATTAAGTGGCAATTAATATTATAATACAAGTGGCACAATATTATGTTTTTTTAATTATCATTCAGGTCAGCTGGAAACCTCTCTCTTTATATATACTGATAATGTTAAATTGGCGGTTAAGTACCTTTTCTCAAAATCTGTTACATGTACATGCTTGAAATTTTCCATACAATTAAAGTACTCGTTTCTCATTATACTGAAAAGAGCTTTTAGCTAATTTTGAATTTTTTTAATAATTTATGAAATATTTTATCAAACATTGCGAAATTTGTGACCCATTTTTCAAATAAAAAATTTGTAAGAAATACATTTTTGAGTTTTTTACAAAAAGCTCATGTCAGCATATATTAGCCATCATTATAAATATATCTTTAAAATTAACATACATGTGAACAGTAGTTTCTCAGAAAAGGTACCTCGAGCCTCAAAGTTTACATTTTGACATAAATTGATTTTAATGTATACAGTGAGAACTTTAATTGGCTAGGATATAAAAAAAATAAAAGGCTCAGTTTACAATAAAAAATACATGTTTTGGTTTATATTAGACGTTTAACTTTTAAGCAGAAACGAAGTACTTTGCTTACATTTTTCACCATTCAAATGAGTGTGGCCCAGTTTCAACGATTATTTAAAAATGGCTTCTAAGGGCTTACCCAAGAGCCTAAAGTAGGGTACTTTTAGAAAGGTTAAAATCTATAAAATTTGAAAATATAAAAATCTCAAATTGTCAAAAAAATATGATTTTAGCTTTCCAACACCACCTGTATATAAAATTTAAGTTCAACTGAATAATTTAAAGCGTGAGAAAAAAAGAACTCTTTTTAAAGTTTTGACCCATGATGCTAAAAATGAAGTCAACGTGACTGTATCTATAATTCTTAAAATTTTTAGTTTCAGTTCAATTAATTTTATTTATTTATAATTAAATTATCGTATGACAATAGTGTATAGAACATTTCAGATCAAATGAGTGCTTTAAAATGTATTTCATTAACGATTGAAAATTTGAACAAGATATAGGGAAATTGTAAACTAATATTAAAAATTGAAAAAATAAATTTCGGTTAGAATGGACTTAAAACTACATAACAGTGCTTCTCAAACTTTCAATTTTCGTGACCCAATTTTCAATCATAATTTTTGTTGAGCTTCCCCTCCGTACAATAACAATGTATTCAAAGCAATAAAAAAATGTGTACTTCGACACTAAAACTACAAAAAATTTTAAAATGTACAAACTATCAAGATAACTATTAAACTTTGTATATGTTACTTTTAAGCAATATATATTTTAAGTGATAGGATATTATGTTACTTTTCCTTTCTAATTTTTAAATTGGAACAGATTGCAAAATAGCATTTAATTAAAGAAGGGATCAATTTTATCAGGTACCTTGATAGAGAAGGGCTCTCAACTGCCAAAAATGAAATCTTCATAGATCAGTGATTCTAAAGGTGGTATATATCGACCCCCAAGGATCTATGACGACTTGCAAGGGGAAAAATAATTTGGGAGCCTATGAGGTATAAATGTGGGCCTATGATAGTGACTCATTAAACCAAATCATAACTTTATTTTTAAAAGAAAATTTAATCAAGTGGAAACCAGAATTACTTATTTACTAAATTTATTGAGGTTATTTTGTAGTTGAAGGAGGCAGCATAAGTTTTATTAAAACAAGGACTTCATTTCAATGCTTCCTGCCAGAATTAAGCTAAGGAGCGTAATATTAGACGTCGCGAAAAATTTCCTAGTTTCTCATTTTGTCACACACAATCTGTCAAATGACGTTTTAACCTACGTTCAACATTTAAATGCCCTTTATTCAAATTTTGAAACTAGTTTTGACAATGCTTTTAACTGTGGGCATACCACAGTAGCCAATGAATTAATATGGTCACAGTGAAAGAAAAAAAACCAAATGTCAGATTACAAAAGGAACTGATCGGAATAGGCACTAAGAAGATCCTACAGTAAAGTTTAGAAACGGTTATCAGCAATTTTGGAAGCACCAGATTCATGGCTCCCATTAAAAGCATTTGTTTGTTGCTCAGTTACTTAATGTAACTGGTATTTTATATATTAATTAAATTTTAATTTAATTAACATGTTTGTCTTCAGTTTTAAACACTATATTTCACTACAGTTAGAAATTTAAATCCTTTTAAAGTAAGTATAGTTCTCTATATACCTGTTGTCAAAAAGACATTCAAGTCCATAGATTTTCAAAAAATCAATATTAGGTATATATATAAGTTGAGGTCTACTCAAAACCGAAAAACATGGCAAGCGGTCTATGAGACCGAAACGTTTAGGAACCTGTGTCATAGATTTTACACATGTTAAGATATCCGACTACGTTCGGAACCATTATTTTAAAAAAGCGCATAAATGAATAATTTTCATGATATTTAGAATCACTTAGATTAAAATACATATATGCAATTATTTTAAGGACATTATGACCAAAAAAATATTTAAATACAATATTTTGGCAAAAAATAAACTTGGAATAACCTTTTTCAAAACGTTCTCCTTTTTATAAAAAAATGCTTCTATAATAATATTATTTTGCTTATATAAAGACTTCTGGAGAAACTCTGAACACAAGGAGTTTTCAGAGTTACTACTAATTGTAATAATTATCAGTGTTTCTTTCATAAAATTTCTCCGAAATGCTGTATTAAAATATGGATAATCTACTTCTAAAGTATATATTTAAAGAGGTCTGAGCTATATACAGGCAAAATATTATTATAATATTAACATTTTTCATAAAAGGCGAATGTTTTGAAAATTCGTCATTCTATTTTAATTTTTTGTCAAAATATTGTACTTCAATATTTTTTTATTTTAATAATATTCTTAAACCAATTTTATATACTTTTTCTAATCTAAGTGACACTAAATATCATAAATATTATACATTTATACACTTTTGCAAAATCTTGGTTCCGAACACAGTCGGATACCTTAAGTGCCGAAATCAAAAAGCAGTTTAGTAATAAATCACTCTTTGAATATTATGCAAAGGTAGATGATGAATTTTCCGCTCAGAAAACAAAATTAATGTCGTATGATATTTTCATTTCAAGCACTAGTAGTTATTAAATTGGTTCTTAATTTAGTATTGATAAATTAATCATCAAATACATTGTTCAGTTCTGGTACAGTTATATACGCATATTATGTCAGTGAAAATGTACATTTCTTTTTTTTTTATAAGTCAGAATGCATTCTGCTTCGCTTCCTTTCAGTAAATTAATCTTTTTTTAAATAATCTTTTATTTTCTATTTTTGATGGGCTTGTTCTCCCCTCCCTACACACATATGATTATGCCACTCATCTAGGGGAGAGCGCCCCACATTTTGAGAACTGCTGCTGTTTGAAAGTTATCAAAGTGGCCAGTGGTTGAGCTGAAATGTTTGTAGGGATTTTTTTTTACATGAGTCATGAATAATTCTGTTCTTTATTGTAGTTGGTCATAATTAACCAATAAAAAATTCTTTGACCTTTGAAAGCAATCAATGAAAAATTTTGTCCATAATTTAAATTATATATATCTTTTAAAACAAATTGCTTCAACGACAAAATAATATAAGAAACATTGCAAAATAATATTCAAGTAAAACTAAGAATTTTGTGGAAGATCAAAAATGATCAAACAACTTATTAATAATTTTCTTTATAGGTTTTAAGGTCAGAGTATGATATATATATATATATATGTAATAATTCCCCTAGCATCTTTTTAATTTATTCTTTTACTAGTACTGCAATAATCTTTTAATTATTTGGTTCTACACTAACACCCTGATTTTAATCTTAATCGAGTACTCTTATTGCATCAGACATCCCAATCCCGGCCATTCTATCCGATCAGAGCTGTTATTACGTCATAAATACTTGTACTACAAAAGCCGAAACCTTGTGTAATTTTTTCTCATCGTTCGTTTTTCTGTAAATATGTAGCCAGCTGTTTTGTGCTGTAGTTTCTTTGTCTGTGTTGTGTCGTCCATGTTCATCGTAATTAATATGCCTAAGTGTTTCAAGACGTTCAATAAATTGGATTACTAATCTACCATACTGCCTCGTCGATCTTTACATGAGAAAGATGCATCAACATAAAGAAAATCAACACCGTCCACGCCCTATCTTTTGGTTCGCTACTGTAATAATATCCACTCGCCACGTCTTACGATAGTTTTACCAATCTTCCAGAAATATATATATATATATATATATATATATATATATATATATATATATATATATATATATATATATATATATATTATATATATATATATATATATATATATATATATATATATATATATATATATATATATATAATGTCGTTATATTTATTAGCGAAATCAGATTACCCGAATCCTGATACTAGAGTTGTTTTTGTAACTAGTGCCATCTGTTTGGTGAATTCAAATCGAGGACGGCGAAATTCATTGCGGCTAAGGGCCATATTTTTACGTCTGTCTTGAGCACCATGCAAGTGACAGTACGATTTTGCTCGGTTCCACCCAAATTTAGAGGGAGAAAATCCTGGGGATGGCCAGGGGCCTCCCACTTCTCTTCCCCTTCTACCAACATTGCGAGAGGACTTACGGCTTGACGGCTATTTAGAGTACCCCCAAGCCGCAAAAGCACTATACATTTACAAACATCTCCGGGATTCGAACTTAGGCGCTACGGCACCGCAGTCAGCGTCGCTAACCACTATACCGGTTGGGCAACCAGATTCTAGAGTAAATTGATATTATAATTGGTAATCGAATACATAATAACATTAATCGAAATCTCAATATTTGTTTGATTTACTAAATAAGAAATAGTGACATTCTTGTAAATAAAGACACACTGGTTAAAATGCTTAACTGAATTAATATTTGACTGTGAAGATTTTGTAAGCTTTCATCATTTATGATAGCTCTTATGTGTAACATATTTGATTAAACCAACAAATAAACCCCAATTATATGTTTTAAAATTAGCATACACAACATACCCAGGAGTCATGGGAAATTTTAGGCTTTGGACATTTCTTCAAATTTCTACAGAAGTATTTGACAAAATGTTTTGTGACTTTGAGCATGTAATGATCACTAACTCGATTATTGAAACTAACTCTCAAACTGCTTGTGAAAATTTTCGTTAACACTGTTGACTGTTAACAAGCTGCTGACTCTCTCTCGTTGCAAAATCTCTTCTCTCTCATTCATTCACTTTTATATTTTGGAACTAATCTACAGATTTCATTTTTACTGTAAGGAGGTGGCTGTTAAACTTTCATTAAAACTTAAAAAAACAGGTAGGTTTTAAGCGGTAACATCGTGAAACAGCCCGCTATAACACAGGGGTTAATATTTTTACTTTATAAAATAAATTTATTATTGGTTTGATTTTAAATACACAGTGTTGTAACATAGATCGGGGTTAGAAGATTTTAAGAAATCAGCCGCAAGGAACAAGAAAGTTCTTCAGGAGTGTAAGGGAAATTTATTGTCGAAAAACAATCTCTGATGTACAGGATAAAGAAATCAAAGTCGCTTAATAAATCTCTGATGGCCTTCACACCTTTTACGGCGAACATCATACACAACTATAAGTGCCTAAAATACAAGTATGTAAAAGGTTATTCACAAATACTCACGCGTCCTACACAACAGCAGAAGAAAACATTATTGCTGGTCGTCTCTTCACGGCGAAGTCAACGCTACTCTACAATGATCAAAACATAACTGACTCAGTTACGGTGATAACTCCCTATTTAGACGTTTCTAGGATCTTTCGAGAAGAATCCACTTGCGTCACAGTTTGTGACATTAGTAGATTTATCCAGTAATATTACCAAAAGAATCCCGAAGGCTGTCATCTCGCCGACATGGTCGCCAAAAATGATGTTAACTTGGCTCTATTGCCAAATTTCCATTAAATCGTCATTATAATATAAGGAATGGCGTTGTTTGGGATTATTATAGTTTTAACACAATATAAATACACCATAGAGTATTATAAATGTATTACCCATCCAGATATAAATTATTTACACTATTTTAAGTATTATTTACGCAAAATTCGTAACGGTATCAAAGTAATGAAATCGATTTTAATGTTAGTCATAGATAAAAATGCTGGATTTTATATTCTGAAAAATCCATATGATCCAGATACAGATTTAAGACATGGTTATTACATGCATGTATTTTTGTATGTCTGTGTTTTTATAACAAAATACAAAGATACCGATAATACTACTTGTGTTTGAAAAATTAAATTTGTATGCCATAGGCTTAAATTATCTATCATGAATTCTATTTAGAAATTTCTTTGATGGATGTCTAAAGGTAGTTTTGTAAGACATAGACTCTCTCTCGTGGTTCACGCTAAAAAGTTTCTATTTTTGTATATTTTTTCGTATAATTTCAGAATAAATTATTCTAAGGACGCGAACTTGAGAAGAAAAACTTACATGGAAGTTTGAAAGTCCAAAAAATCCATTTCACTAGTTTTCTTTTTTTTTTGTAGGATAGGGAAGAATATTGTAAAAGGAAAAATAGTTTCGAGTTTATTCCTGTTGTAGCGATGCTTCAGTTGGGGCCAAGATCACGTAGTTCTCAGCGCATATTTCTTTTAGCAAAAGATGCATGCATACGAGCGTCTCCTTCATCCATCTCTTTGGGGCTGCCTATCTAAGTGTCAAATGAGTTTTTGGATCGAATTTGTATTCTCTCTTTTCCTCAAAGTGATGCTTTTTAAACTCTTCTAGGATTTTTTTTCTACGTGAGGTCAGAAGTAATTTCTTTGCATAGTCTTTTATGGAATGTAAAGGGCGAGTTATACAAGTGAATGTGAAACCCAAAGTTGGTGAATTTTATTATCCAAAAACCCATTCCTTTTACAGCATTATATTTTTTTCAAAATTATGCATTCGTAGAAAGCTTATTTCAAATTTAAAGTACATTATGAAGGAAATATAACGTGAATCAAAAATGTCTTGTCCTGATTATAAATATTTATTGTGCTCAAACTATTATAATTAGGTATATGTTTGTTAGGATATAAGAGTACTGTTATGATTTTTTATGCGATCATTTACCAAAGTAAATTGTAACGCGAGCTCCTTGGTAGCTTGGAAAATGCCTACGTCATGGGTGGCCAATCCAAAAGACCTTGCGGGCCTCTTCAGAAAAAAATTTTAATCCCGTGGGTCACATATAAAAAAATATATATCTTTATTTTAGATTTGGACCCCTGCAAATACTTATTGAATTAAAACAGAGGCAGTGTGGTAAAATCAAAACAGTTATGAAATTTATTTGTTACAAAGCAATATACTAAAGACAAGAATATTGCACAAAATATTCGCATTCTGTATAGTTTTATTGGATCTCGCGAACCGCGTGTTGGTCTCCCTTGGTCTAGGTGGTATTCTAGTTTCCGTTTCGTGTTATAATTTTCTTAAACAATCACTTATTTTCGACTTTTCGATATGCTCACGCCCCCCACATAGAGTTATCACCCCGCTCAAGAGGCGCACTCACCAATTTGAGAAACCCTGTTCTAAGGATTAATATAAGGATTCCTTTAGAATGCTGAAATCCTGGCTTTATAAAGATTCTAGTTTTGTATAAAAATTTGTTTACTTAGAAATCGATATTAAGTGAAGATTTAATAAAAAAACTATTCCTTTGGCTCTTTTTCTTTGCATTTTGTTCTCAAATTCTTAATTAAGAATGTATAAAATCTAAAAATATTCATCATTTTAAGACCTAATATCTAACTCATTAACTAAAAGTTAATTTTAATATCTAACTTTATCACTCTCTTTTTCAGACTAAAACCTCTAGTGAGTTCTTCTAAATCCTTTCAACCCTTTCCCTAAACAAAGAGAAAAACACAACTCTCTGAGAAGCCATTTCCTGACTCTCTAATTGCCATTTTTTTCATCCAGGCAATTGTCTCTCTTATCTCGGATGCGAACCCTGACAAAAAGATCGCAGAGATTGAGTTTATATGAGAGAGCATCTTCTAAGTCAGACGACAAAGGATTCCCATTGTACTCAGGGCACTACACCTTTTCAAGTCTTTTTTTGGCTCCTTAGTCGCTTTGTTGCTCCTGATTGAAGAAACGATTGTTTTACTCCTTTGAGGCTCTGAGAGAGGGGAAAAAAGGTATTGACCTTTTTGATTGTAGTGACAAAAAGTGTATTTTGCTTTCATAGTGTCCGTTTCTTATCATGGTTGCTGTGCCCATAATAATCAAGCAGGATGATATTAGAGCAGCGTTTCTCAAACTTTGGGATGTGTCCCACCCACCTAGTGATACATGATAAATCGACGAGGGGATCACAAGCATATTGAATAGTCGAAAACCAAAGATTATTTAAAAAAAAATATATTAATTTACTGAAAGTGAACACACAAAATAGCTTCTGACTTAATAAAAAATAAAATACGCATTTACAGTGATATGATACATTAATAAAATACATTGTGAAAAGTACTGATGCATTTATAATTAATTTAAAAATAATAAGTTAGAAACAAGTTTAATAATCATCAATGACCCCATGGGCTTGTCACATATAAAATTATGTACAAAAATTAACATTTATCTTGATAATTTGTACATTTTATAATTAATATCTTAACAGCCGATTGAAAACTACGCTATTCGCTCCCTTAACCCTCTAACCGGATAGCACGGAAAATTCCGTCGGTGTAAAGATGCATCGAAAATGGACTACGGATTTTTCTGCCTTATAACGTTTTCAAAAGCGGATTGCCGCACTTTTTGAAATCCTTTCCCCCTTTTAAAGGTTTAACCGAACTAGGTCTAAAATTGTCCCCGTTCGCTCCCAAGTTCTAAAAGGGGAAAAAAGAATTGAAGTCTGTTGCATTTTTTGAAGGCAATAGCAAAATAAAGAGTAAAACACTTTCGGAATAACTTTTCAGGAGGAAGGTATCCACTTAGAGGGTTAATACTACCGCTTTCCACGTAGGCACGTATGTGATGTATTGCGGGGGGAGAGAATAAATAAGCAAATCCTCTGAAATAAGTAATTCTTTTGCAAACACGGTCAAGGTCCCTTTATTGCATTTAAAAGCCTTCGGAATAATTTTAAGGAAAGCAGTACACATAAATGATCGTTCTTTGGAGAGACGTATATATACGTCGAGAACAATTAACGCTTTGGCTGAGCAAGACTTTTGTATACGCCGGTGGAACTTAAGAGGTAAAGTGAGATTTTTTGTAGATTTAGTGTCTAAGTGTAGTATTATTGAATTCAATACATTGTATTTGCATGGAAGAGGGGGGGGAATATTGGATCGCAAATATTGAAACTTTGAGATGTACTGTACTAGCGCATAGGTGTCAGAAAAAGTATCAATCTTGGTGACAAACCCAAAGGTAAAAATATGATTTTATAAACATGACGTAATTTCAATTTAGTCCTTCAGGTGACAATTACATATATTTTGAAATTAATTAATACAAAAGGTGTGTTTATTTGTATTAGTTTGATAATGCATTAGATATGTACGACGAGACTTTTGAAAAGTGTATGAAATTTTAAATTTTAATTGAATGAAATGGCTCAAGTCTATTACTCCCCAAACCAATCATGTAATGGGGTTGAAGCTCAATAAATCTCTTGAATAATGTTTACATTGGCAGGGCTTGGATGGGGGAAGGGTTATGTAAAGACAGATACTGTAATACCTCGTGTCGTCGAGAATTCAATGGGGAGCAAGAGGACTGTATCGTTGATTTAATGTTGTATCTGATCATTGAAGAGTACTTGGTATACGAATAAGTTTATTGATGACTAAACATAACTTCACAGCACTGCACTACACACACACAAACATTTAAGGGCTATTTACAGGGTTAATAAGAAAAATCGCTTAAAGCGCTCTGCCCAAAGCATCATGCCTTGCATGTTCATTCGATCCGTTGTATCAGCATTTCTTATAATTAAAATCGCGCGTTACATATTTTTATTCTGGCAACCCTGAAGTCGCCAATTACGTTCGAAGGCGCCAACACCTCGACTTACGGAATCTCGTCGATTTGTCTTTTGTTTGAGAAAGAAATTGGTAAAATTGGTGAAATTGATAATATGATTGAAGAATTTACCGATCTTGCCAGATAAATAAATTTAAAAATGGTTAGTGAGGAAATTAAGGAACTGCTGATTTCCTATAATCAGAGAGAGAGGAATTGAGCTCATAGAAATTCATGAGCAAAAACCAGACATTGAAGAAGTCTGAACCTCTTAAGATCTAGTTCAATTAAAAGATTGAATGATAGTTAAGAGTTTGACAGAAAGCATTTAGTTTTATTGAAAAATCAAAGGGTTCTAACTTTTTTTTTAGATATTTAGACTCGAATGGTCTAAATATTTTTTCAACACAAAAACAAGGAATAAAAAAATACCAGCACATTATGAGGAAATTTAGAGGGAGAAAAATAAATCTTTAAACTGGCAGACTATTGCGTTAGATTTTATGAAACCTTCTACATCAAAAGAACTTCTACAAGATTTTTTGAGTGTTTTTTACCCAAGATTTTATTAACCCCTTTTTTTCTAAGTTATTATTTTCTTTCGTATCCTACAATAAACAAAAATAATTTATATATGCTTCTATTCGAAATTATATCTCGACTCTTACGCGGTTCCAGTCCCACCAATGGCATAAGTTCGAGGTATTGCCATGACTCAAAACTCTCATGCTCTCTGCCAATAATATTTGTGTTACTTTTAATATGAAATTAATTCAGAACCCTCCCCCCAAAAAACAAGGGAGAGTATATGGAATTTAGAAGTGACAGATAAATATATCTTTGATTAATGATTATTTTCCGCTAATCTCGTGTAATGTACCTTCTTAAAAATAATTTGTGATTCACTTTACTAAAAGTTTAGCTATTCTTTCTTACAGTGAAAACGTGATACGTAGATGAGTTTTGGTATATATAACTAGGTTATTGCGTTGTTGAAGTTGGTTAGATGCTATTTACGTTGCCAATGTAAAAATAACTACTTTCACAACTGAATAGGGAATTCTTGACTAGACCTAGGCATCAAAAAGACATATTTCGCTGTCCCAACTTCAAAACCACATGCCTTTAGGATTCAAGGATAATTTAACTACAGCTATACTTTTGAGACAATCTGAGTGTCCATTTTATACCAAATGAATCTCAAGCTTAATGTCAAGCCCTGATATTAAAAAAGTTATCCAGAACTCTCTCTCCAGAAGCATCACAATAGAACATTTAATATTTCAAACTATTCCCCTCCTAGCTGGGGCTTGTAAAAGAATCAGCCACAAATTTTCAAACGATAACCAATACATAAAAACAACGGTTTGCAAGGTATTAAAGAAATTGGACTAAATTTCAATGGTAAAAGTTTTCATTCGAGAGAAAGGATATATTCACGGATTTTATTAGATTAAATATAAAGTGCAAATTATGTTATAGCTAATTCCGATTTGCAATTAAAGTTGCAGTACTAAAGATATTGTGATTGTTACTCTTTGTATTTAGTAAGAGACCTGGGGATGAATTAATGTCTTATTTCATTCAGTTTTATACATCAACAATATCAATATGAATTTTAAAAAAAAATTATAACACAATTTACTTATTAAGGTATCCGAACACGTTCAGAGTATTTTTTGACAAAATAACATATTTAAACATATAAATGCTTTTTTAGGATTCAATACCAATAAATACTAATATTTAATCAACAATATTTAAAATAAATTGCCGGAATTTTATAAAAATCACAATTATATGTGAAATTTTAGCAATATTTTTGTAAAACTTCAAAGCAATTAGAGAAAAAAGTAATAAACTTATATTAGTAAAAAAATCACCAAAACAATCTAGAGGCATTATCTAGAGAATGTACTAAAATTTTAATGTTTTATTAAAATTTGAAACCTTTAGAGATGATTGGGCGAAAAATAACGCCTTTTTTGAGACCATTATTTAAATAACATGCCCTAACTCAAATAATATTCACAATAAGAAATATTTTAGTACATTCTCTAGAAAATACATAAATATCAGGTGCAATACATTTGTAACGCTTCGCCATGATAATTTCAACAATTTAAATCAATCAAAGACCCACTTCCGAAACTTTCTCTAAGAAGCATAAAATAGTATGTTTTGTAAAGCCAAAAATATAGATGTATTAAATAAAATAGAAAACAAAAATATCGGTCTTGTCCGAATTTGGTCATTTTCAACGTGTTCGGATACCTTAAGCGATTTGTAAGCAATAGATTGCTAATATTGAAATATTTTCTGGGCGAAATTGCTCTGACCACAGTGATACTTCCAAAACGCTTTATAATTCAACTATCAATCCATTAAACTTTCCCTTAATTTCCTTTATTCCTTATCATCGCTTTCATTTTGCTTAAATGGTAAAGCTTTTACATATAGCATGATGGGAGCTTGAGACGATATCCAGATTCCCTAACTAATGCATCCCTATCTTTTTATTCCCTCGATTTTTTTGGTTGTACAACATGTATACATTCTACAGGAAGATCTCGAAGTAGGGTAGAGTGATCTTCTTGCACCAATAGAAGGTTCGCCTGAAGTCTCTGCTAATTAGTACTTATCAATCCATTTTTATTAATTTACAACTCGTAAGTGGCATTCTGTGCAGGAATCTTATTCAGTGACTCTAGTTACGAGGTAACTTATAGTGTTTTTTTTTTCAATAGAAATCACCGTAAATGCCATTACATTATTATATCAGTAACTTCATATAATTTTATTTTGTAAGGTGATACGTTTTCTTTAAAATAAATGTTTGGCACATAGAGAAAGTTGCTTTACATTTAATTGGACAGTGAACCGGGTAATTATAAGGTACATATTCATTTTATTTTAAGGCATCCGAACACGTTCGGAGTACTTTTTGACAAAATAATATAATTAAACATTATAAAATCTCTTTAGGACTCAATACCAATAAATACCGATATTTAACCAACAATATTTAAGATAAATTGCCTAAACTTCACAAAAATCACAATTATAAGTGAAATTTTAGCAATACTTTTGTAAAATTTCAAGGGAATTAGAGAAAAAAGTAATACACTTATATCAATAAAAGTATTACGTAAACGATCTAGATGCATTTATCTAGAGAATGTACTAAAGTTTTAATCTTTTATCAAAATTTTAAAATTTTAAAGCTGGTTGAGTAAACATTATAAGAAAAATCACATTCTTTATGAGACCATTATTTAAATAACAAGCCCTAACTCAAAAAAAAATATATTCATACAATTAGGAATATTTCAGTACATTATCTAGAAAATAGCATAAATATCAGGTTCAAAAAGTTTTATAGAAATGCATTTGTAGAATTTTGAGTAATCAGACTCGCCATGATATATTTCAAACAAGATCTGCTAGATCGAAGACCCACTTCCGGTTTTTCTAATTTAATAAAATTGATTGCAGCTTAGGCCTCTAGGTAGAGTAAAAACAAAACAAAATATGTTTTGTAAAGCCAAAAGAAAGTTCTTTTCAATAAAATAGGAAACAAAAATATCTGTCTTGACCGAATTTGGTCATTTTCAACTTGTTCGGATACAATGGATCCATTCAAGTTTTTTTGATGTTTGTAAACACACACATTTCTCTCAAACAAATCATTAATATGTTCGAGTTCTCTCCGATACATGAAATTCATTCGAAAAATTAATCATAATCTATTCTAAGATTTAGTAGTTTTAGAAAGAATTCGTTTCGAAACGTAAAAAATAATATTGTAACCAAAATGGATGGAGTTTTCTGAAATTGAATTTCTGATTTAACGGGTGAGATTATTTCCGATTTGAGCAACGCCTTTTTCACACGCCAGGTCATAAATTATTTATTACTTTTTTCTTCCACGTCTATTCTGATTAGTCGTTTAATAGGTCGTAAGTAACAAAGAAATGTAACCTGTTCGAGATATATGTTTACTGTATCATTTAACAAGTGTATTAAATGCATTAGCATATACTTAAGCTTACACGTCTAAGCATTGCCAATTTGGGAAATATTTTGAAGACTAGATTAAACATTTAATGAGTCTAGGAAATTGTTATTCTGCATATAATCAATATTGTTTGAAAAGAAAATTTTCTTATATATCTCAAGGCATCCGACCACTTTGGGAGTACTTTTTTTTAAAAAAAAAATAGCATATTTAAACATTATAAATGCTTTTTTTTTAGGAATCAATAACCATAAATAGTAATATTTAGTATTAATGGTTATTTATTTTAAAAAATACTAGTATTTAATGACCGTGGGTACTCTAGTGGTTAGAGCATCGGACTCCAGATCGGATGGCCTGGATTCGATGCCCGATGCCACCGTATACACACCGAGTACACACGGAGTACGCGTTCGTTAAATCAGTGGGTTCGAAAGTCTTGTGAGCTATCACAGCTGAAACTAGAAATGCAGGGGGCTGGAGAATGTTTCGCTCCCCTCCAGTTCCATGCCTAAATTGTGGAGGTGGAGATCGGTGGTGTCACCACCTATCACAAAGAAGTCCAACCTGCCTCACAGGCTCTGACAGCATTCATTCCTTCCCCTCGGGAATTTCTCCGAGCTAAATCGTACTGTCACCTGTATGGTGTTCAAGGCTAAGGCCAACACGGCAGACATACTTCTAGCCCCTTGCCACAATGAATTTCGTCAACCTCGATCTTACTTCGTCAGACAGGTGGCATTAGAAACAACTACAATTATCTAAATTTTACAAAAATCACAATTATAAGTGAAATGTTAGCAATATTTTTGAAATACTTCAGAGCCACTAGAGAAAAAAGTAAAAAAAAAATTTGTATCAGTAAAAGCATCCCTAAAACAAATTAGATGCATTTATCAAGATAATGTACAAAAATTTTAATGTTTTATTAAAATTTGAAAATTTTAGAGCTGATTAAACAAACAATATAAGAAAGGTAACATTCTTTACGAGACTATTATTTGAATAACAGGCCGTAACTCAAAAAATATTCGTACAATAAGAAATATTTTAGTACATTCTCTAGAAAATAGTATAAATATCAGGTTTAAAAAGTTTTATAGAAGTACATATATAACATTTTGAGTCATCAGAACGCCATGATAGATGTCGAACAAATTAAATGCTTAATTCTGGTAGATCAAAGAACCACCTTCGATTTTTCTAATTTTATAAAATTGATCGTATAACTTGGACTCTACGTAACATAGAAATAAAGCGAAGTATTTTTTCAAAAAAACCAAAAGATATCTATATTCAATAAAATAAAAATCAAAAATATCTGTTTTGACCGAATTTTTGAATTTTTTTCTTGATATATGTTGCCTTTCTCTAGCTATTTGAATTATATACATGTATGTATAAAGTCTTAGTTTTAGCATCAGTTAAATAGAAACCGGCAGTTTTTTTAAAAAATAATCCTCAGAACACTGGTGTCAATTTGATAAATAATGCTATTATAATATAATTAGCTACTACTTTGTAATGTCCAACAACATTCTAATACTATTTAGAGTGTCAAATTGATACTTAAGTTTTTTTGTTACTGTTGCTGTGGGGATTCCCAATACCCCTTCAACTTTATTTATATATGTGTTTTCACTATAGGGTTTCTATTCAAGAAATTCTTTTCTATAAATGTTTGTATGTATTGTTGTCCCTTTTTAAAAATTTAATTTTTAATAATAATTCGTAAAATTTCAAAATTTTTACTGTTTTTGTTTTTTACTCTTTATATTTAAATCAGTGTTTCTCAAAGTGTGGGGCGCGCCCCCCTGGGGGGCGCGAGCATATTGAAAATTTAAAGATTTTTTTTAAAAAAAATTACCGAAAGAGAAGTAAAACAAAATGCTTTCTTCCAAAATAGTAAAAAAATACACAGCAACACTGATATAATTTATTTTTATCCTCTGGCGTTTTTCTGTCATCAAATAGCTATCTTTGATCCCAAAACCAAACTAAAGAGAAAAAAAAGGTTTTGTTTAATTTGCTGTATTTCCTCAATGAGAGATTTCTTTATTACGTTTTAACATAAAATACTACTCGTTAAATGAAAAAACGAAACCCAGATCCTGAGAAAAATTCTAAGATAAACAATTCATCACTGTAATTATTATTGAAATACTGTACATTAGTTGTAGAAAAAGAAAAGGAAGGCATAATTCACTTTTCAGCGAGGCTGCATAATACATTTGCTAATCATTTGATTTGCCTTCAAACTTATGGTATGGTTAGTTCTACATTAGAGTTCCGTCCCATCTTTTATGTGTTTGCTTTTGGCTTAGGGAAATATAAATAATAAAGAGTTTTACGATATTTGGAAAAAAAATTGATTGATTTAACATTTCTGTAATATTTTTGAAAAGTGTCTCTGATTTGCGACCTTTATTATGGTCTTGCACGTTTGAATCATTTTAGTTCAGTTTTATTGGATTTTTTCTCAAATCATCACAGAAAAATTGAATAGTCCCTGAAAGCCGGTAAGTATACTTTCTCTTAAAATATTATTCACTGGAATTCCGATTTGTATCGTGTACAGTAAAAATAATTATAAACAAATATTTGGAGTGACTGAGTCCCCCCGCACTACCATTAGCGTTAGTATCGAATGCGCGTCTGCTCCCGGGTTAAAACATTTTGAAGTCTTTTCGCTTTAAATATTAAAAAGTAACACAACTATTCTTCATCGTAATTATATATTATTGTTCATTATTTAACATTAATTCTAAATGCTAATTATGGGAGGTTTAAAATTACAGTTCTTTTAAACAGTTATTTACAACTATAGCATTTATCTAAAAAAAATCATTTTACATTTTTGTATACAATGACGTGCACGCAGTTTTACTCTCCTTACATTTCAGCTATTATATATCAAGAATAAAGTTTTATTTTTAAAAAAAATTAACTCGTGCGAAGAGCCGGTGTTTCAGCCAGTATAATTTTAATGTATCAGTACTTAAGAAGGTATTTTATAAATACTTTCTTATTACTAAATTAAGAACAAGTTTAATAATTATTAGGGACTTCCATGGGCTTGTCTTGTAGAGGAAAGTTTTTCAAAGGAAGGTTTAATATCAGAAATTAACACTTTGAGATATTTTTCTATATTATTTAGCTGAGATCTATATTTTTTCTTCAAAGCAGCCATCTCAGAAAACCCGGTTTAACAAAGGTAGGATGTTGAAAATGGTAATAGTATACGAAGTGCTTTAGTTTTCAGTACAGATAATTCATCCTCCACCTCTACCCAAAATTCAAAGAGCGATTTATTACAAAATTGCGTTTTAATTTTTCACTGGATGTGAAATCTATGAAGATTTCTTCTTCGGAAGTTGAGAGCCCTTCTGGAGTATCTTGAAATAGATCCCTAATCCACTCGTAACTTGCTACCAAGTTGTCCTCATCCAGAAAATACTTTTTAAAAATCTTTGCCAACATAGCTAAATGATTTTCCATGTTTTAAAATCAACTTTCACATGTTGTTCTTCAGATTTGTAAGTTTTCACACATAACGAGCTGGAACTTTTCCCCCCCATCATTTACTTCAGTAGTGGTAAATCCAAAATTTAAGTATTTTTGAGAATATCGCTTTGATTTAATTTTCGGAACCATGCTCGTCTGTGTACTTGTTGATTCTTTATTATCATCGAATGTTTGCTTACGATTTCGTATGATTTTGTTTTAATCTACTGCCGTAAATACTTAATTACCGTGAATTACAATTAACGTGTAAATTAAAAAATGTACATTCAAGCTAGGTTCGCTAGCTATAGGAGTATCAAGTCGACCAAAACTGACTGGAATTGTACGAGGAAAAGCATTTTTACATGTTTTGCGCAGACGTCTGATAGGTTGCCCAGACTCACGCAAACGTACCCTTTAATGCCAGATGTGATGGATATGATAGACAGCAACATAGCCCAGACTATTTTTCTAATGACATTTGTACTTTGAGAAATGAATGCTGAAGGAAATAAATCTTTAATTAAATATATCATTTTGCGATCTGTTCCAATTTAAAAATTAGAGAAAGAAAAATAGCATAATAATAAGTAACTAATATATATTTTAAGTAATTTTCTTAAAATAAATATTACTTAAAAGTTACATATACAAAATTTAATACACTTATTGTATTAATTTGTACGGTTTATAATAAAATCTTATTGTAACTTTAGCGTCTCTCTCTCAAAGTGCATTTTTATTGCAGTAAATACATTATTGTTGTACAGGGGGCAACAAAAATTCTGATTGAAAATTGGGTCGCCAGTATTCAAAGTTTGAGAAACACTGATTTAAATACATGAACTAATTTCATAAGGTTCTGAAGTTTTGAATAATTGTAGCGATCTATTATAAAAGAAATAACTGAGCGTAGGAAAACATACAATGCCAGTATATACAGAGTGCGTCAAATGAGTTTTAAGACTCGTCCCAGAGCACAGGTTCTAATGGCACTATGAGTGTAAATGTGCATGTGCCATGACGTTCATGATCTGCTGACACGTTGCCGACAAGTTTTGTGCATTTAATTAAGTAACTGAGAGAAGAGGAAAGTTCCTTGCAGGAATAAAGTTTTGGAGTCTGCTCCTTAAGAATCGATTTTCATATAAAGCACCCGGTATGGAATTAAAAGACAAGTGAAATTTGTACAAGCGTTAAAAAAAATGAGTTACGCTGTTTTCTGCGCATGCGCTAAATCGCTGTAAAGAGAAATTAGGTACTTGAGTACTCCGAGTAGTAGAAATCTATTTGTCTAGTGGTCATGTTCCTGGGCTTCAGATATACATGTTGCAGTTTCTGTATCCCTTGAGGACGTTGCCGCAATCCGTTCAAGAAGCATAATTTTTAAAGAAAAAGAAATCTAATAAAACTGTTATTTTAATCAATACTAATTATTTTTTATTTTAAAATTTAACCTTATGTTTACTCAAAAAAGTTCCATGAATATTTAGTTGTCCTTTGTAGGACATTTGATCTTTTACTTATTTTTTTCTGCCACTTTTGAAAAACTAGATTTTTGTTTTAGTGCCGTTTTTCATTCCTACTATTAGCTCCCACTCTCTATATACACTCAGGAACATTGAAAATAGTGACCCAAGAAGGAAGCTACAATCGCGAAACTTTGCAAATAAGTACAGCGTAATGTGATATGCAAATGATCCAAGTTTTGTGCCAATACGCATGCTCATACACGCCGAGGTGGCGCTACAATTAGGAAGAGGGTGCTATATAAGCCAGCGAAGATTCATAAACGGGACGATTACCCGCCGATTGTAGGAAGACTTTGGTAAGCGAAACATGCCAGGTAAACGTGCTAGAAGACAGTTCTCACAGTTAAGCGAGTTTGAGAGAGGCCTGATCATCGAGATGAAAACTGCGGGCTGGTCGACGCACCGTGTTGCTGTCCAGGTGGATCATTCGGAGTGCGCCGTTACAAATTGTTGGGAGCAGTGGACACGAGAAGGTACCCACGCACGGATAACCGGGTCTGGAGTGACCAGGAAGACCATGAGGAAAGAGGATCGAAGGATCGGGCGGCAAGCACTTGTGGATCCCACAGTGACTCGTTAAACGATACTAGCAGACGTAGGCGTAGCAATTGTTCCACAAACAATTTCCAGACACCTTGCAGAAGCAAATCTTAAATCCAAGCGCATTTTCCGTGCACTCCCTTTAACACCGGAACATCGGCAACTGCGTCTACAATGGTGCAAAGCCAGATCAATGTGGGATGTCCCAGATTGGCAAAAGGTTTGGTTTTTAGTGATGAATCCCAGCTTGTTTGGGGGACCAGATGATAACCGTGTACGGGTGTGGAGGCACCTTGGTGAGCAGTATAATTCCCCCTACACTGTTCAACGTCACACTGCCCGCACAGCTGGTGTAATGGTCTGGGGGTCATAGCCTATGATAGCCGGTCCACTTCAATTGTGATGCGTGGAATCTTAACGGGACAACGTTACGTTGATGATATTCTTCGACCTCATGTAGGACCTTTCCTAAATGGCCTCCCAGGGGCAATTTTCCAGCCAGTAAAGAGGGAATGCTCCTTTTAATAAGCAATCTAAGCTATAAAAGTAGGTGACTTGTGGCAATTCTATATGAATTTAGGTGAGAAATCAGCAAATTTTCAAGTAAAAAGAGCCAAGTTGTTATTGAAATCAGGTAACCAAGTTGTAAAAGAGCCATTTACAAAAGGCCGTTTATATGCTCGCCTACCAATAGCGGTTCAAATCAAAACTATCGCACTCTAATTAATATTTTTTTACGTTATTTAACTGAAGTCTTACGCATAGTAAAGTTTTCATTCCTTTAATGACTAAGAACATCGAAGTTTTTTTATTACTCAGAAACAATGCAGGAATAATCAACGTCAATGTATCATAATGTTGGAGATTATATTTTCAGGCTACGGGCAAAAACCGTCTCCATCAATGAGTGATTTATTCAATAATTTCATATTTCTCTTAGTAATTAAAACAGAACGTGGTTGTTCTTGCTCGCAATGGATAGATATTTTTAACTTCCAAGTACAAAATATTGTTGAATGATCTCAATGAAATAAAAACTCATTAAGCATAGCAAATAAAGTTTAGATTGTTATTCAAAATTATTCTAAAAGTATATGCATTTTTTGTCATGAAATACAAAAAATAATGAATAAAATACATTCAATCCTCTCGAGAAAGTATTGAAAGTGGCTTAAAGACATTCATAAAATAAGCAACGATATTTTCCACCAGTGAATGACTTTAAAGTGCATTATAATAGTTTGTGAAACATACAAACTCTCTTAAACTACAGTTTAAAGGGACAATTCTTACATAAATAAAGAAGCAATTTACACAGAAATTTTCTTTCTCTCATAAAAAACAAATAACTTTACATGGATATTAAAATTTTAATATTTCTATTGTTGCAAATGAAATGAAAAGTTTGCAATAAAAAGAAACACAAAGAAAATTTATTTAATGAAAATTAACCTTGTCGTTATCACTAAGATTGTGAACGTGTAAAAAAGTTCATTATACGCATTTCATTCCTTTATAAAACTCAATGTATCTGATGCTGATAAGATCCCCCACTGCCCTCTTAAGGTATCCAACTACGTTCGGAACCGTGATTTTAAAAAAAAGCGCATAAATGGATAATTTTCATGATATTTAGTGTCACTTAGATTAGAACACATGTATAAAATTGTTTTAAGGACATTTTTAAAAAAGAATTATTTAAATACAATATTTTGGCAAAAAATTAACTTAGAATAACCTTTTTCAAAATGCTCTCTATTGTGAAAAATGCTTCTATTATAATAATATTTTGTTTGTATATAGCTCAGACGTCTATACAGAGCCTCAATTACGATGTTTGAAAAATTCACATTATTTTCAGAGTTACAACCAATTGAAATAATTATCGGCGTTTTTTTCTTAAATGTCTCCCCTCTGTTGTCGTAAAACATGGATAAACCCACTTCTAAGTAATATATTTCAAAAATTCTAGTTGAGCCTCTGCACAGAGGTCTGAGCTATATACAGGCAAAATATTATTAAAAGAAGTATTTTTCACTCTAAAGAAGAGTATTTTGAAAATTGGTCATTCTATGTTCATTTTTTTGTCAAAATATTATACTTAAATAATTTTTTATTGTAATACTTTTCTTAAAACAGTTTTATATACATTTTCTAATCTAAGTGACACTAAATATCATAAATACTATCCATTTATACGCTTTTGAAACATCACGGTTCCAAACGTAGTCGGATACCTTAAAGAATACAACAGTAGTAAATTATTTATTGCACATTATTATGTTCAATAGTCGAAAAATATTGATAACCGGTCGGACAAACGTCAGAAAAGTGTGGATTGATTTATCTGATGGTTGACACACTCATAGGTGGTTGATGCTTCTCTGGAACAAAACTAGTCTAGTTGCAAGTTCTATTTGCTTGCTTACGTTAAATTTTGTGGTACATTTACGATATACACTCTGTAACCTGAGTTTCTCGAATTGTGGGGTGTGCCTCTGCTTGATAGGCGTGACAACTCTACGGCAGTGGCGCGAGCATATTGAAAAGTAAAGAAATGAAAGATTATTTAAAAAGTTATTAATTTACTGAAAGTAAACAAACAAAACATATTTTGGTATAATAAAAATAAAATACACACTTACACTGATAAATGTATCAGTGTTACACAAAGTATTTATAACTAATTTGAAAACACTAATTTAAGGACAAGTTTAATTGTTTTCACAGTGAACCCATGGGATTGTCATGCATAAAATTATACACAAACATGAACACTTATCTTGATAGTGTGTACGGTTTATAATGTATACCTTAAATGTCGATTAAAAGTTACGCGATTTGCTTCGCAATGCCACTAGTTTCCCCATAGACGCGCGTATGTAATGTATTAAGGAGGGTGGCAGAGGAATACGGAAGCAAATAATCTGAAATAAGTAAACCCTTTGCAAGCATTGTCAAGGTACTTTTATTACATTCCAAGGCCTTCGGAATAATTTTATGGATACAACAATTAATATGTTGCAATAATTTTATGTACAGAGAAATTAGCATACTTCGGAAAGACATATATATACGTCCATGAAAGATAACGCTTTGGCTGAGCGACACATTTATATACGCCTGTGGCACTTAAAAGGTTAAAGTCGTATCGTAGTTTTAAGGTCAAAGTATAGTATCATTGAATTCAATATATTGTTATTGTATGAGGAGGCACGATGAAAAGGGTGATTGAATATTGTGTGGCGAATAATGAAAATTTAAGAAGCACTGCTCTATAAGATAAAAAGAATATCCGCCCAGAAGGAGAAATCCACACAAGAGATAAATGCGCATACATATACCTTACGACAGAATGGGCTAATAATTTAATCCTGACAGCCAAAGATAGCTGGAGCTACAACGCATTGTAACTTCGCATCCGGATAGTGAATAAAACAGAGTATATTCCAATGATTAGACATAATTTTCTTGAGAATGTGGCTATATATACGTCAAATTCCCATGGACTGTATCAACACGTTAATGAATTCGCGAACAGTATGGATAGAAGTCAACATTTGGGAGAATTAGACAGTTGGACTTAAAGAAGCAGGGTGGTCAAATGGAAAGTTTGCTCGAGGTTTGAGTCTAAACCAGGGATGAGCAAACTACGGCCCGCTGGAAGTTTCTATCCGGCCTGAGGATAGAATTTTAACTTGTCAATCTGAGGCAAATTAAAAGAAAAATATACATCTAGATATTAATCCCCCCATCTCCTTTTCTATTTAGTTTAAATATTTTTTTCAAAGAGCTGATGATCTTTTTTTACTTTCTCTATTTTCTAAAACTTAATCTTTGCTGAGCAGCTAGCTAAGAATGACTAGTCTCATTTCTCGAGGTTAAAATCTATACTCTCAGTAAATGAAGAGAAGTTTACGAATTATGAAGATGGCTTAAGAAAACTGTATTTTGAGTTTGAACGCAGATTTCAAGTTTTCAGTGCCATTCAAATAGAATTGGTTATTTTTACCATGCCTTTCAACGTAAATTGTGAAGCCGTGTGCTCAGATTTGTAGCTTGAATTAATTGAGTTGCAATCCAACAATCATCTGAAGTAGTCTTTTTTCAACATGCCAAAGTTAGAGTTTTACAAATCATTATAGAAAGTAAGTTTCCAAATTTGCATATGTGAACTAGTGTTTTCAACTATGAAACTTAGAAAGAATTATCTCAGAATTAGACTGGCATATCAGCATTTAGCTCGTTGCTTAGAATCAGTACATCTTACTCCGAACCTCAATATAAGGAGCTTTTAGAAATGAAATCTCAATTTCATTCATCTCATTAACATAATTAAATTGTAATACTTATATATTGTAAATTTTATAAAAAATTATCTTGGTTCGCCAATTTTTTTTTCCTGATTTTTGTCACGTGACCGAAAACATTTGATCATCCCTGGTCTAAACGATGATTCCGTTCGATGGAGATAGCAAAAATGGGGGAGCCATCAACTTGGGAAGCGTCAAGAAGATAACGTTTCTTGACAAAAATTGACGAAATCCAGATGTGACTAAAGGATCATTCAGCGGATCACCGCAGCTTCTAATGCATTCTTATCAACAAGTGGATATGTAAACATAGTATCAGTGACTATGAAGACCATAAAACGTCTATTCAACGAACGGGGCTAATATTTCTTTAACCTTCTTGACACGCCTTCTTATTACTGTTGCATACTTTCAGGCACGTTTGCTTTGGTTCTGCTTCTTGAAATGTCATTGAATGGAATATGATTTCTTTTAACGATGTCTCACTTCGAAGTGGACCTATATGACCAGCAAATACCGGTTTGGAGACGTCCCAGAAATCGACGGAATCTCCTCCTTCCATGGCCCGTTAACCAGGAGTTACAGTATAGAGCAGAGGTTCCCAAACTGTTTTATCTCATAGACCCCTTGCTATGTTTTTCGGTTTGGGATAGACCCCTACTTACCTAATAATGAACTTTTGCAAATTTATCAATTAAATGGCTTTTTGACTACTGGTAGAGAGAGCTATACTTAATTCAGAAGATTTAAATTTCTAACTATGGTGAATTATAGTGTTTAAAATTTAAAAAACACTTGTTAGTTAATTAAATTAAAATTTGATTAATATATAACATAACTGTTACTTAAAGTAACTGAGCTACAAACAAATGTTTTTAATGGGAGGGATCAACCTGTTTCTTCCAAAATTGCTGATATTCGATTTTAAATTTTATTTTATGATCTTCCTAGTGTTAATTCTGATCAGTTCCTTTTGTAGTATGACATTTATTATTTCTTTCAATGTGATCATATGAATTCATTTCCTCCTGTAGTATTCCCATAGTCAAAGCATTCTCAAACCTAGTTTCGAAATCAGAATGAATAAACGGCATTTAAATGTTGAACGTAGGTTAGAATGTCCTTTTCCTGGCATATTATATGCGACAAATTGAGAAACTAGGAAAATTCGAGACGTCCAATATTATACTTCTTAGCTTTATTCTGAATAGAAAAGCCTAAATGATGGTCCTTGTAACTACAAATTAGCTTCATTAAATTCAGTAAATAAATCTCTTAAATAGGCCAATCTGTGGTTTCCACTTCATTAAATTTTCTTTTAAAATTAAAGACATTATCTGATTTAATTAGAGTCACTGTCGTAGACCCCCATTTACACCTCATGGACCCCCAAATTATTTTTTCTCGGACGTCGACCCCCAGCAGGTTTCCATAGACCCCTGGAAGTCTATATAGACCACTTTGGAAATCACTGGTACAGAGCAAGGGTACTCAACCTTTTTTCCCGCCGGGCCGCATACATATGACATACATTTCATGCGGCCCACAGCATGAGGATTTATGGAAAAGCACCATAAGACCAAGCAATATCGGACACTTTAAGAGTGGAAAATTGATAAAAATATTAAAAACAACTTTTGGCTTTTGATACTATATTAATCTCTATCAAACACGCATATTTTTTTTCCCATTTTATGCATTTTTTACTGAGTTACGGAGTAGTTTTATATCCCTTTCATCCATGATCAAGCCCCTAGATTACAATTTTGCTATCATACAAACAAAGCTGCCATGCTTTTTAATAATTTGGATTTTTCTTCTTTTGACAATGTCTCTCCTATTTTTATTTCAAATTCTACTTTTTAAATGCAGAAGGGCAGCAAAGAGAAGTTTCTACTGAAATCAGTATTATTTGTTTATAATTAAAAATCATTTTCATACATAAAATGGTCACCACTCCTAACTTTGTTACAGTTATAAATAGAAAAAAAAATATCTTGCTATTCATACTCGTACGACAACGACAACAAAATTGGTCAATTTGATTGCTTGATTCATATAATTTCCCCGCTAAATTTTAATTAATTGTTCTTTAATAATTGATTTTTTTAGTGCAATGGGTCATGAGCGGTCCACTCAGAAAAGCCCAGCGGGCCACATGCAGCCTGCGGGCCGCAGCTTGAGTATCGCTGGTATAGAGTGTCGATTGATTTGGCTCCTTTGAATATCATTTGAGATGCCCTTGCAGCAGTGCCTCTCAAACTTTCAATATACGCGACCCACTATTCAATCATCTTTTTCATCGTGTCTTCCTCCATACAATAACAATGCATTGAATTCAGTAATACTATACTTTGACACTAAAGCTACAATATTCGACTTCATCTTCTTATGTGCCGCCGACGTATAAAAACGTCTCACTCAGCCAAAGCATTAATTTTCTGAACGTACATATACGTCTTTCCGAAGTACGATCTTTTCTGTGCAGTGCTATACATAAAATTATTCTGACGGGTTTGGAATGCTATAAAAGAACCTCGATAATGTTTGCGAAGAATTTATTTATTTCGGAGGATTTGCTTTTTTTTTAAATTTCTTTTCTCCCCTTCAAAAAAACATCAAAATACGCTCGTCTACGTGGTAAATGGTGGAGAGCGAATCACGTAACTTTTAATAGGCAGTTAATGAATTATTTATAAACCGTACAACTTATCAAGATAAGTGTTAATACAAGCCCATGGGGTGACTGATATTTATCAAACTTTTTCTTAACTTAGTATTGTTAAATTAATACTAAAATATACATTGTACAGTACGGATACATTTATGAGTGTATCATATGTTTTATTATATCAGAAAGTATTTTGTTTGTTTACTTTCAGTAAATTAATACTTTTTTAAATAACCTTTTGTTTAGACTTTTCAATATGCTCGCGCCCCACAGTTTGAGAAACGCTGCATTTCAGCAAAATGGTACGTAGACGACATTCTACATCCTGGTGGGTTTAAAAAAATAATACAAATTGTTTACCTCGGTGATATTCTCAAATGAATTTTTGGAAAATTCAGTGATTATTTAATAAAACGTAGCACTGCAGAGCAACATGAAGGGTATTGACGACATGGCACTTAATTCTAAAAAAACATTCAAGTGGCTAGGATGACACCTGAACTGGTACTCCATTCTTCTGAATGGCTCACTACGTCAACCATATAGATAACGAGCATCATCCTCTCTACATGAAGGGGTCTTTGTGGACCAGGCCTCGACCCCTAGTCACAGACCAAGGCTCACGACTCCGTTTCGATTACTGTGTCTTCAGAGAGTTCTCTGGAGATATGTTTATAAAGGTACTGAAGTTGAATCGCCTTCGCTGTAACCACTTCAACTCAAAATGTTACAATATTCCACTAAATTAAAATTTTCTTTCCTTTTCTCACTTTTTGAAAAAAAGTGAGAAAAGGAAAGAAAACTTAAAAGGGGGGAAAAACGGGTTGTATAAATAGGGTTGTAGAAGTAAACAGTTCTTTTATAAAGTTGATATATTTATTGGAGATTATATATATCGTTTAAAGAATAAAAGGAAAATGTATTGTTTCAGATTGAAGCCATTGATAAAATAAAGGTAAGAACTTCTTTAAATTTAACAGAATAGGAAACTAATTGCATGATAAATATTTTTTACTTATAACAGGGATGTGAAGATGTTGAAATGGTGTTTAATTCTTATTTTATTTCTCAAACAACAACAAAAAAATCCCTATAAAATGTCTGGGGAGTGTATAATGTATTACTTGCACATATTTTTTTTTTCTAATCTGAGCATAGAAGGAGAATTTAATATGGTAATTAAATAAGATTCAGATGAACAACAAAATCTTATATAAAACCAAATAATTTATCGAAATAGACTAAATGATATTGTTACCCTTCATAAATATTAATACACATCCATAAAAACCTATTCGACAATCGTGGGGAGAATTCCCCTTGTATGAAATAACAGCGAAATCAAGGGCATTGGGTGGTTTTGTTAATCTAATATCAATACATGATGAAACCTGCAGGATATTGTTTCCTTTTTAGGGGGCAAATATCTCTCTCCTTTTAAAAACAGATTTATTCAAAGAAAAAGTTGGGGGATTCCTTCCCTTCCAGAAGGAATCTATTGTTCAATTTTTATGAGAGGCTGATATGAACGAAATTTAATAGGGGAAAGGCTAGCACTTTTTTCCCTATCTTACATTGTGAACCCTCATTACTCACTTTTCCTTTAATCCTCGGCCCGAAGCTTCTGGCAGCTAAGTGTCAGAGATTTTTTCCCCTCCCTTCCCCTTTCAATAGGGTTTTTTCCCTTTTCCTTTTCAGCATCTGGGCACGTTAGTGTTATTATTTTGTTCCTCGAGCATGTCGTGATCCATCTTTTACGAATTTAAAACCTCCATGAAAAATGAGGGGACTAAATCGCCCTGACGTCAAAATAAGATATGCGCACGGAAAGAGGAGGGATATTTTATTAGGGAGTTAAGGGATTCTTAAAAGGTTTCAAATGGCTGTCTTTTTTAGGGGAGAGTTTTTTTCCCTCCTTCCCTTTAGCGCTTTTCCCCCTTTAGATAACTTAGTAGAATATTTAGCGAATAGGGAGAATACAGGTGATGAAACGCTTTATGAGGGAGAAAAAATAGACTTTTTTGGCGGATCTTGTTAAGAAAATTTTATGTTCTTAGAGCATGTAAAACTAGGACTTTTCTTTTAATATCTGTGACGTGTGTTGAAAGTGGAAAACTACGTAATTAGCGAAAGATATGCCATGTTCTCGCTCCATCAGTTTTTATATTGGACATTATCGACGTTTTTTTTTAACCATGCAAAAAAGATTCCTCAAAAATAATGTTTATAAAATAGAGTCACTCAACCAACAAAGAATATAACTTGGGTTCGATAGCTGTATGGGATTTGCCTATCTTTAATTAAAAAAAATATGTAACCTGAATTCATTGGCGTATATACATAAGTTTGTTGCATTTTTTTAAAATTAATTTATTTGCAAAACTCCTCATGCTCCTCATTGCATAACATGAGGCTTACAGAGAAGTAACTGGTAACATAATTATATCATTTAAACAAAATTAAAAATGCATTTAAGATAAAAAATAAAATAAAAAGGAAGGGAGAGAATACACAAATATAAATAAAGGGAGGTACCAATAAAACTTTAAAATGCTATACAGTAATCAAATTATATTAAGACGTTAAGGCTTTCAGTACAATTGACCGATAAAGACAACAAAACAGATGGAAATACCTTAACATATATTTCAGCTCCTTTTTAAAATATAGGTTTCTCCTTTTACAAAAATATAGGGTACAATACAACTATACATGTTCCACAGTTTCAGCATCCTGACTGCAGGAACAAATATAATTACCAATTAAATTAAACCTAGACAAATAACTCTTAAAATGTCTGGAAAGCATTGGGAATGGGGCTTGAATTTCCAATAATTTTTTTTAATTTGTTTTTTTAGCGTACTTTTGTGTTTTCAGCGTGTTTTTTAAATTAGAACCCCTCTCATGAAATAAGTTCATGTATGCCACTGCCAAAGTTTAAGACAGATGAAAATTTTTCAAAAGGATACTGACCATGATTTAAATATTTTTTTATTCAGTCAAACTAACTACCAGTGTGAGAGTTGCATCAAACTCAGGCTTTATGATTAAATGATCATGAAAGGGGAAATAATAGTGTTTGCGTGACACAAATAACTCGCTTCATGAAATTGATATTTCATGAAGCGACCATGATTGAGATATAGCGTACTATATCTCAATAGTCACGACAGATGTCGCCACTGAATCCGTTTTCGATAAAAATATAAATTAGAGGGAGGTTCGAATTTTTTTTTCGAATTTGAGAAAATAATCTATGTTATGGAGTGTACATACATAGGCCTAAGTATTCTCAAAAAATTCAGATTTGGATAAATTAAAACTCTACTCCCTTCGAAAAAAAAGTGAATTATTTTTTTATTTGTATTATCAAGTACATTGATTTAAATCTTTTTCGTAAAATACATACATATATATATATATATTTGTATTTTAGTTAAATCATCATTATATTAAGTTAAATTTACATCAACTATTATTCGAGGTGTTAAAAGTTTCCGTTACCTCTCAAGGCATAAGTGCAACGTATTTCTTATCATATTCTTCGAAAAATATGATCATCATTTTACTTCAGTTTGTTCCTTATTTTATTAACAAAGAGAAAAATGAACTTTAAAAGAAATATATATATATATATATATAATGGTCATCGTAAGAAGATGCTATAAATCTCATCCGTTATTTTAAAACCCGTAAACAAATTAAGAAATAAAGTAAAGGATATCTTTTAACCAGAACACTAAAAACAATATTTCGTGCAATGACACAAAAATGAAGTGTCTGTAAAAACTTATGTGAATTATTAAAGTAGAGGAGAAATAATTAAATGAATCTTGACTAGAAAAAAAAACAATGTATGATTTTTTGTTGTTGTTGTTGTAATAGCTTCTTTTTTCGAATAAAAAAATTATGAAACAAATTAAGCTTCACCCTTTAATATCCCATGGTAATTTAAGCCTTTTGAATAGACTAATGTATTTGACATACTTATATTTATTTAAATAATTAACAATCAAAACTACGAGTAAAAGCTTTGTTATCGTAAGATACACCGCTCTAATTTAAAAATAATTGCGTAAACATAAGATAATACAATATCTTCATAAAATAAACAAGAAACACAAACTACTTAATAATCTGTAAGCAAGTGTGGGGTTGTTTTCTTTCCATTTCTATTGCACACACATGTATTTATATATATAAAAAATTAAAACCAGTTTATTTCTTCTGTGACAATTCAAGACGTTTGCGCAATTTATCAGTATTAAAATGCTGCCAACAAGAGAAAACAAAAGTAAACAGTAAATTTCCTTTTTCAACTGCAGAGTCCGATTGGGCAAGGCTAAATAAATTCGCAGTCTTGTTTATCCCCTCCAGGTTTGTGTTAACGAAGTTTCTTTTCCTTCGACCCTCCCCCTCAATTTTTTTTATCCCTTTTTCCCCATTTTTCATCGAGAATTTCCCTCGTTTCGGGGTATACACAAAACAAAATATCAAAATTTTTTTTTTCTTTTTCCATTCAGCTTTGGAAACAAAAGTTTTTTCCCCCTGCGTTCTTCCGGCTTCCATTTAAAAGATTCCTTATCTCGTTTATTCTTTCTTCTTTCTCATATTTTTCGAACGAAAACGACTCCGAATAAGTGTGTTCGATGGAGATTTTTTGAAGGAAGAGTTTTGCTTTCTTCACTTTTCGAAGTTCAAAAGTTGTCTGTTTATCTTACAAAAAAGTTGAGTATTCGTTCAGAACTTGTAGTATTCTTTAATAGCTTAGTAAGAAAGAATAAGTAAGATATTTATTTTAAAATAAAAGGAAGTTGTGATCGGAGTCGAATACATTTATGTTAGTTCATCAATAAAACATTGAAATGCTAAAATAATGCTAAGATAATATGCTTTCATGTAATAACTGTCGGACTTATATAGTGCTATTTATAAAGAATTTTTTAAAAATTTTATTTTACTTATTTATTGCTGTCGATAAATGAACATACAGTCTCCATTACAACACATTCAGTTTTGTATTAAGTATTTGATCGAAATTGACGAATATCGAATATGTAAAAATATGATGAATGTGTGACGTCTTTAAATAAGCTCTTTGCTAAAAAAATTTCTATTTTATTTGGTTTAATTCCACAACAACCAATTACAAATGGATCCCCCCCGATTTAACTTTACAGGATCATAAAAATAATTTACTAATTAAATAACCTTTTGCTTTCTCAAATAAGTCTTATATAAGAGATAAATATACCGTCTTATTGTATGTATACAAAATATTCCTTATGTCTTCAACAACTCTTTATCTACCGCATTATTATTTACTGTAATTTTCTTCATGCAATATTTTTTTTTGAATCACTACATTGAAAATTACGGGATAAACATAAATAAAACAATCAACTTTGCGAAATTTAATCCGTTAGAGCTAAGGAATTAAATTGTTACTAATAATTGGTAAATAAATATTCTCATAATGCGAAAATACTTTTTTTAACGCAGTTTTAAGTCTTAAAAATGCTGAATAACTAGAGAACACTAATATTTTACACTACAAAATATTTATTTTTAAAGATTGCTAAATTTTTAAAGTTTATTCATTTGTGTTACATCTCTCTGAAAAATCGTCCGTTAGTACATCACTGATTTCAGATGGTAGGTTCTGTAGTAAATACAAAGCCTCTTGAAGACTGAGCTCCTTTTTATCAAACATTCTAAGAAAAGGTGGGGGGGGATAATAATAACCCCTTCAAAATCTCCTATTATTGCTAAATATCAGTTACAAGTAAAGAAATTAAAATGTTGTTAATTTTTGAAATAATAATAGATATTTGATTTAATTGTGTGGCAAAAAAAAAACAACTTAGATTCAAATTTTCAAATTTTTTGAAAACGTTAAATAAATAAAAGAAGCAAAATAAATAAGTCAAGCAAAAGAGAAATTCCAAAAAAAGGCATAAGTCTATTGCACTATAGTGATGATTCTACAACACAACAAAAAACAACAATAAGCCACACGGACGAAAATAGTTCTTTCTTTAACATCCAGTGCATTGTCAGTGCTTATAAGTACCACAAAGTTATTCAACTGTAAAATTAATTATATACACTTTTCACTTAAAATAAATAGTCAAATACTTTTCTTAGGTCTGCATTAACACACACACATATAACACACACACACACACACACACACACACACACACACACACACATATATATATATATATATATATATATATATATATATATATATGTTTTTTTTGGTACTTGGTGTCAGTAGACTCTTGGAATCGGTATACATCGGGAAAATTTTAGTTTCCTCGCACGTTTTCCTTATTATTGCTTATGGTCATAATAATTTTTAACCTCTTTTGCAAATATTTTTGTGTATATATATTTATATTTGTCTATTTTACCCGGATTCCTATAGTAATTTAATATTCCAATTCTATTCTATTGATGTTATATTCACCCACGTGGGTTTTTGTGCCTTTGTCTTGGTTTATCTCCTATGCTATTATGTCAAAAATTTCCGCTGTAGGGGAAGGTTGAGATCTCACAAAACACTGTTTAACCCTGTTTCACTGTCCTAAGTCAGTGACAGCTCAGAAAATCATAATAGTTTCTTCCACTCTAGCTAAATTTCTCTTTTTTGGTATGTAATGGTTCCATGTTCTTGGTTCTTTCGGTTTGATCTTAAGATGTTTTAGGATTTATTAGTCTTCTTTTTAATTTATTTACTTATATATATATATTTAAGACACTTACCTTCTGACATTAATTACTTTGTCGGAACTAAACTGACAATCTTCGCAATCCGATCAAAATGTCAGATGAAGACGCATTTTTTCTACAAAACTATTTACCTACCCCTCTAAAATACTCATACTAGAATACGTGCTGTCGTAATATATCTTGGGAGAGTGGATTTAAAAGATTATTCCTGCTAAGTATCGTCAGAGTAGTCGTAAAAATCGCTATTCTATGTAATTTTAAAGTGAGTGGTACTTATAAGTACCGTTGATAGATAAAGTGTTAAAACGATTGGGACGATATATTACATTTTTAGAAATACGGAGACTCATAACGTATCATAACTCCATCATAAGTTTTCATAACGCCGTTCTAAAATGCAGCATGAGGGCTATTGGTGAACAATGGTCAAGGGACAAGGACTATGGAGCTGGCACCTCCTTTCTTCAAACCCATATTCACCCCAAAGGGAAGATATTGGGTCACGGCAGATTCAAATTGCATCAACTCCTCTAGAACAGTGTTCCGCCGCCCCCGGCCCGTCAAATGGTGCCGGTCCACCTAAAGAACACCAAACTATTGCCATTTTATTTAAAGTGGTGCATTTCTCACGGATTTGAGCAACTTTCCACAGAAATCACTTTATATTCCATGTTAAATCACTTTTATTCATTTTAGGGGGAGCAATATTTTATTCAGGAGGTAAATTTAAATATAACTAAATTAAAATTGTTAAATGAAAACAATCTAAAATATAAACAATCAACGTCCCCCACCCTCAGCGGGCCACGGTAAAATTATCAAATGTTGACCGGTCCACAACGATAAAAAAGGGTGAGAAGCACTGCTCTAGAAGAACGGCATTCAGTGGAACTAAAGTTCAAACTCCTGGCTGGGTTCTAGGGTTCGAGCTCGAGGTCATGACCACAAATCCACCACAGCCATCATGAAATGATTGAAAATTGGTTTGAAGTGAGTGGCAGTCGTTGACAGATCCTTAAGGTATCCGACTACTTGCGAAAACTTTTTATAAAAAAATAGAAATATGGAGACTTTTTTGTGATTTTTAGATTTATAGCAGTGCTTCTCAAACTTCCACACTGCTTGTGACCCAATATTCAATCACAATTTTCATCGCGCCCCCTCCATACAATAACGATGTATTCAATTCGATAGTACGATACTTTGACATTAAAGCTAAAATATGATTTTGACCTCTTCGCCACCGGCGTATATAAACGTTTCGCTCAGCCAGTGCGTAGATTGCTCCAGGCGTATATATACGTCTTTTCGAAATATGTTCACTTTTATCCATAAAATTATTCCAAAGACTTTGGAATGCAATAAAATAATTTTAACATTGTTTGAGAAGGATTATTTCACTGAGGATTTTCTTACATATTTTTTCGCTTTCTCCCTCCCCCCCAAATACATCACATATGCGTGCATACGTACAAAACTGTGGGATTGTTTAGTGAATTGCGTAACTTTTAATCAATCTGCAGTTAAGGGATTTATTATAAGCCGTACAAATGATCCAGATAAGTGTTAATTTTTGCATAAAATCTTATAAATGACCAACCGGTGTGGTCACTCCTAATTTTTTTTAAAAAAACTTGTTCTTAACTTAGTATTGTTAATATAAGTATAAAGTTCATTGTGCAACTACTGATATCTTTTTAAATGTATTATATCAGTGTATATGTATTTTTTTTCATTATGACAGAATGTATTTTGTTTGTTTTTCTTAAAAAAATTTATTATTTTTTTAAACAATCTTTTGTTTTCGACTTTTCAATATGCTCACGCCCCCTAGAAGGGCACACCCCACAGTTTGAGAAGCGCTGATTTATAGCGTACATTTTAGAAAAAAAAAAAAGGCTAAAATTAAGAAGAGAAAAATAAATAATTACTACTAAAATGGGGAAAAAATGGATAAAAAATTACATAAACGGGGTCCGCTTTGTACAAATAGTAAATGAACTAATTCTCAATTTTGCAATTGTGATGTATTATTCCTTTTTGAAATGATCTTTAGGATAAGAGATATTTTACTTTTCCCCAAAACTAGAGGCCTTTACCTAGCTATTATACGGAATTGCTTAAAAAAACCGTGATTATATGTACATAAAGAACTGTAAATTTTATAATAAAGCAGTGAGTGAAAAATCTGATTGTTAAAACACTTCTACTGGTATACAGAACATGCACGCACAATTTCAGCAAATTATTTTACAAACTTTTTGAGCCATCGCTGTCCCCGTTTGAACTTTTCGAAAATAAACACATTGCGAGTAAAATGCATTTTAAAGTTTGACATAGTTATGGCATCTGCTTTTACTAAAACACTTGTAGTTTTTATTCTAGTCAATGGAAAATAAAAACTTAGTATTTTTATAAAGCACATAAGATGGCCTATAAAACAAAATCATTAAAAGAATTGAAAATGTCTAAAAAAAATCATGATTTTAGGGTAGTCGGATACCTTAATATACTCCACAAAAATAATACTACATTAACTATAATTATATTCCGTATACAAATTAATGCTTCATATATCTTTATTCTCTACTATAAACAACTTCAGAACACATTGGGTAAGTGTTTCGTGTCAATATTGAAATATATTCTGAAAGAATTAGAATTATTACAGAGCTTGATTCCTAAGTTATTAGTCATTGGAATGAATTTTGATCAATTTTAAGGACTTAAACTTATAAGTATTATAAAGTATTAGAATCTTTGCTCCAATTATGTGAAGAAAATAACTTTTCGTCGCGTATGGGTCGGTTGTGCAGCAATTAAAAGTTTATCTCTGAATGTCTGTTATTTTTTCATGACCATGGTGGGGAAATTTGGAGAGGGGGCGTTGCAGCCCAATATTCGTTCTCATCATTTGATCATGCTTAAAAATCAGGTCCGGCACAAGTACTCCTCGTTTTTTCTTCAAGTGCAACGTTAATAGATACTCACTCACTCCGACTTAACAATTTTTTCCCCTGTAGCCCAATGGACATGGTCACGGACTCCTGGCTGACGTGTTATGAGTTTGAGCTTCGTAGCGCTGAAGACACAATGTGTAGTGTGGGCTGCTGTACGTTAAATCTGTGTAGTTTCAAACGTCTACCCGTGGGTGTGGTGGGGAAGTTAAGAGAGGATTGCGAGCGCTGATCTTGCCCTCTTCATTTGCACCATAGTTCAAAATTATGAGACTCTTCTTCAATACCCTTAGAGCAGCTTTAGAGTGCAACGTTAATATAACTCTCACTCACTCGCCCGACTTAACAATATTAAGAGGATTTAGTACGCTTTGAACATTTTTTTTTATTTATGTATTTAAAAATTATATTGTCGCCCATCCGGTATAGTGTTTAGCGACGCTGACTGCCGTGCCGTTGGGTCTGGGTTCAAATCCCGGAGAAGACATGGATATTTGTAAATGTATAGTGCCTGTGCGACATGGAGGTAATCTAAATAGCCGTCGAGTCGCAAGTCCTCTCGTGAGGAAGGTGGAAGGGGAAGAGATATGGGATGCCTCTTACCACCCCAAGGTGTTCTCCCTCTAAATTTGGGAGGAACCGAGCAAAATCTTACTGTCACCTGTATGGTGCTCAAAACTGCGGCTAACGATAGGTGTCACTTAGCCCTCTGCCATGATAAATTTCGTGGGCCTCGATCTGGCCTTTTCCGATCAGGTGGCATTAGTAACAAGAACAACAAAAATTATGTTTTAATATTTCATATGATGTTTCTATTCAAAGGAAATGATACGAGAGGAAATTTTTCACATATTATTCACAGAATTTTAAAAATTAAAATTTTTGAAGAAAATTTGAACAATTTTTAAATTTTACTCCTTTTGTAATTATTAATTTTTTTGCCTGAGTTTTTTGTAATATTCTTATATCAATCGAAAGATAATAATACAAGGAATAAGATTTAAAAAAAATGATAGTTCGATAATTTGGGGGGGTACCAAGTCCCCTCAAAGTATTTTTCTGTTTGAACTGGTCTAAGATTAGTAAGTGCATTCCGAATTTGTTACAATTTGAGTTGCCCGAAATGGTTTCGAGCAATGCAGCGTAGGACTCAAAAAACATTAACTCAGTGCTTCTCAAAATTCCAATACTTGCGACCCAATTTTTAATCATAATTTTCTCCGCCCCCCCCACATACAATAACAATGTATTGAATGCAATAATAATGTACTTTAACGCTAAAACTACAATACTATCTTAATTATAAACCACTTAAATTATCAAGATAAATAATAAAATTTGTATATGCTACTTTCAAATAATAGATATTTTAAATAAGTTATTATTAAATAATAGTTATTTTAAGTAAATTATATATACTTTTAAGTAATATGAAAAGTACTATGTTGCTTTACTTTTCTAATTTTTAAATTGGAACAGATATCAATAAAAGTGTAACGTGTACTTTTATGCAGGAATGTATTATGTTTTGCTTCATTTAAGTAAATTTTTATAACTTTTTTAAAATAATCCTTTATTCTCTACTTTTTGATATGCTCGCGGACGCCTCGTAAGGTTATCACGCCCACTAAGAGGGCGCGCTCCACACACAGTTTGAGAAACACTGCGTTAACTGTTCAATATTTTTTTTCAGAGCTGAAGTGATAACCAGCTCACTTAGGTGAGCTATTTAAGTTAAACAGTAAATAAAATATTTACATTATAGCTTTAACATCCTGAGTAAAAAGAAAATGGAAGAAAAATGAATTGGATTACTTAATTTCAATTCGTTTCCTAGAAGAGGCGACTTCCTAAATGAAACTTTCTAATTTCCTCTCTGTCGCTTCTTCGAGTGTCCTTTCTCGCAAAGAAGGAAGGACGCCAATTTTTTTCTGCAGAGTGATCAGAAAGAAATGAACGAGAGGGGAAAAAAAGTTTTGGGACGAGAGCAAAAAAACCGAGTTTATCGAATGAGGGGAGAGATGAATCGGTTGAGAAAAATGAATCCCCCCACCCACCTCAGCTCTTCCTAATGAGGAAAACTTTTAAAAGTGATTGCTCGGCCCTTCACGTCGCTGCTGACTTGGCCGAATCTTTTTCTTCGATGATGACTACGGCGGCACCCTTTGATGTCCGGGGCGGCTCGCATCAAAAAGGCCGCGTGCTCTTTTGATGCGGTGTCCCAGGGTGTGGCACCGCCGCCCGATCTTAATCTGCATACTGCCATTTAGGAAACTGCGGAGGCAAAGAGTGCGTTCTTTGATGTATTCCTCCGCCGCTAACGTCACTCACAGAAAAGTCATCGAGAGTTGCTGATCGAGGATTTCTTTCATTACGAAATAAAAAAAAATGAAAGAAAAAAAATCAGCCGACAGCCCCCTTGATGCTTCTTTTAGAGGGGGGTAATTAGACGACCAGGAGCCTAAGAAATATTTTTTGAGGGTGCTTAGACCCTATTGTTTGGGCGGTTTTTGATAGATGAGGTTGTATTGTGAACGATTAACAATGAGAACAAAACGCACCGCGTTCAGCCTACAATCCGATAGAGAATCGCGGTCGGAAGTATTATGAAAAGGATCTCATGAAGAAGAAGAAATGAAAAGTAATAAAATGCGGAACAAAACATAGTCCATAAGAAGAGTTGCTTTTGTCTGAATTATCTGCCAATGAAATAGGATTCCTCTTTTTTTAATCTGTCACGCTAAATGAATTAACCTTCATTCTGTGATTTTAAATTATGATTGAGAGGTTTGAGATAAGAAGTAAAAGAGAGAGCTTATCTAAATATGAAACTTGAATCAATCAAAGAGTAAGTACGTTTTCGATTAATCGTTTTCTTCACGAATATAATAATCAAAATTTTAAAAAAACCGCGAGTTGATAAAATGCATGTATCACTAAAAATAATTTTTGATTTAGTAATAAGGTCTTGTTATTCCAAAAATAATCCAAACGTAGTTAAAAAGATATTTCTATGCGTTCATAAAAAGTATAAATAATTTTATTGAGAAGTTAATTAGTATTATTTAACCCTTTATCTACCGTATTATGATTTACTGCATTTTTTTCATGCAATATTTTTTTTTTGAATCACTGCACTGAATATTAAGGGACATATACATAAACAAAATACTCAACTTTGGGAAATTTAATTAGTCAGCTGAAAAGCAATTTCTGCTATACAAGTATTCCAATTCCTTGCTAAAATACTCATCAAAAAACCCATGCTGTCATATATCTTGAGAGAGTGGATTTAAAAGAATATTCACCCCTCTCTCAGGGGGCTCACTTTCTTTAGGTGAGTACGGGTTTCACGCTCCCGAGGTGCCCTAGTGATATTTTCCTTCTCCCTAGGGGTTTACTGTCTCTGGTAAACACGGGCTTCACGAACCCGGGGAACCCTAGTGATCCTTCTCTATTTTCGGCCCTCTTTCTTGCCATTCAAATTTCCCTTTTCTTCTTTTCACGTCCAGACCACAGACCTACATTGGACAATGAACATTGTCCCAACTTCATTTTTTTCTAGTAAAAAAATTGATATTTTTTTACTGCCGTATCATGGTTTGCATTTTATATTACGTTCTTTTCATTTGATTTGCTTAAATTTCTTTTAATATTTTGATTTTGTTGCTTCTTTTATGTTCGATTATTGATTTTTTGTGTTCAACTTATTATCTTTATTTTTCTGCCACAAAGTCCTGTGGCAGACCAGGACTGAGTGGAATGAAGTTGTGTCTGATGGTTTTTCACTTTTGGTATGATGACACAACGGACTGCTCCCTGGGAAAACTGGCACTTGGAGCGGGGTTTTGAACTTCTGAGGATCTTTGGACTAGTGAGGTGGGGTCTTGGAGGAAGCGGCCATGTAGAGGGTACAGGAGAAAAGCTGAGTTTTGCGTCTCAGGCCGCCAGATAGTACAGGAGCCTGGGACAGCCTAACCAGCATGTCCTGGCTGCTCTATCAGCTGGTGTATAATCCCGCCTGTCTTGTAGTTCCAGGTGGTGCCTGGATGGGGTCCTGCATTGCAGAGCGAGGGGCTCTCCCGAGGCCACTACTGGTTGCTGAACCTAGGGCAAGCCCTGCCAAACTGGTCTTCTGATAATCAAAAGGAATTCTCCTCCTCCTTTCTAAAAAAAAAAAATCACAAATAGTCAAATTAAGGAAAAAGTTCAAAACGCATCTTTTAAAACCCCCATCCCACCCTTCCCAACACATGATGCGCATGTATTACCCACTCGCAACATTGATACTCTTTCTACACATACTCGATTTTTATTAATTTCACTTCCGAACAATACCATGTCAAAAATATCGCCTTTCGCTATTCATAAAACTCTCATCGGAATAGGTGGAGAACCGAAATCCGTAACACGACTGCGTTCCGGGGATCTACTTATTGAAACCATGTCTGATTTACAAACGAAGTCGTTTCTTCTCGCCAAAACCTTTTTCAATTCACCAGTAACTGTAAGTCCTCATAAAACCCTAAACTCATGCAGAGATGTCATTTCTGAACCTGACTTGTTGAGCACTCCTGATGCGGAAATACTTGAAGGTTTTTCTGATCAGGGTGTCATTCAGGTCAGGCGAATAACAATAAAAAGAGATTCGAATATTATTCCAACAAAACATATAATTCTTACTTTCAATAAACCGAAACTACCTACCACTGTCAAAGCTGGATATCTGAATTGTAAAATCCGTCCTTATATACCGAACCCTCTGCGCTGTTTCAAATGCCAGAGGTTCGGTCACTCCCAAACTTCCTGCCGCGGCCAATTAACATGCTCTAGATGTGCTTCCGTTGGGAATTCTTCCACGGATTGTACTCTAGAGCCCAAATGTGTTAATTGTACGCAGTCTCATCCTTCCGATTCAAAATTATGCCAAAAATGGAAAATAGAAAAGCAGATCCAAGAAATTAAAATCAATAAAAACATATCTTATTTTGAAGTACGCAGATTAATAGTTCCTCAGTTAACCCAAACGTATGCTCAGGCTGCTAGACCTTCAACTATATCCACAGCTACCCAAACAGATTCAAATCTATCAAACATAATCTGTCCACCTTTACAATGCCTAACACCCATATCTTCTAAAAATCCATTGCCTGGTACCTCGTCTTCAGTATCTACCTTCTCCACGTCATCTTCATCTACTCAAGAGAATCTACTTCCTTCCCCATCTGGTATACTACCAACAATACAAAGTGAATTTTTATTACAAATACCCATCCCTACTACTACTACAACTACTTCCCCTGGCAATAACCTGAATACTTTAGTTTCACCTTTAGAAACTGAAACCCGTTCTTATACAACTCCTGCTAAACTTAATTCGGTTTTAACTGAAAACTTACCTGAGTCTGTCCCTAATGAATCCAATAGTGAACATTCTACTGCAGCTGAAGCCCAATAAATTGTAAAACGAAAGTCCAGAAATAGAAGAAAGCGCCCAAAAGTACAGAAACCAGATATCGAAATAAAAAGGGTTCCACATAGATCTAGAAATGCAACACCTACAGAAATAACAACTGATGACGAGGATATGATAACTTACGACGTGGAGGAGGAGGAACTTTAGCAAGATCCTTTCATTCTTCCTAAAGGATATTTACGTGCATTAACTCCATCCCGGTACAGGAACTATAGAGAATAATTTTTTATACCATGTATTATCTAACCTTGTTTTAAACTAACCTTTGTCTTTTTCAATGCTTTTATTTTAAGATATGGTCTGACTTGGTGGGGAATTCCCCACCAAATTTTGTTTCTTTGGATCATTGAAGACGGTTTTAAGTAATTTGTATTTTAATTTTTTTAGAGTGTAGTGTCATGATTTTTATATATTTTATAAAACATTTTAAGTTTCTTAACAAATGTTTGACGCAGCATAGCCAAAATTGGCTCTTGTGCCATTAAACCCCACACTCACTCACTCTCTTAAAAGAATATTCCACCTAAGTATATATATTGTCAGAGTATTCGTAAAAATGTTCATTCTACGTAATTTTAAAGTGAGTGATATTTATAAGTACCGTCGGTAGATAAAGGGATAAACTAATTAGAAACTAAGCTGGCAATGTTTAAGATTATTTAAGTAAATGCATTTCAGAAGGGGAAAAAATAGATGTTTGCAAATAGTATGAAATAAAATCAAACCACATTGTGTGTAGAGAAAAAAATCTTGTTCTTAAATTATATTTTTCAGCACAACTCAATTTCCCTGAGATTTTTGCTTTGACCTCTGGTTGCTGGATATCTTTTATTTTTCAATGCAATTTTAAAGAAGGAAGATTAAATTTATATCAATAATTATTTGAAATTCTTATCTTTAAAATAAATTTCTAGATTCTTAATCGGTCTTAGAAGCCATCATAAATTGAGAGACGAAAACAACACCTCCTCCATAAATTTATTACTCGAGCAGCTGCACCAAAAGGGAAAATCCTGCGAACTAAATACAATGGATACTTACGCCTGCAAGTATCGAAGGAAATAAGTGTGCTGATTATTTGGATAAAGAAGCTAGGGATCATGTCCAAACTTGTACCACCCTCACACTGGCTGATGTAAGCGCTGTGGGGCTGGATCTAAGCTTTCACTCCATTCCTTTACCGTTAAGTGCGCAATATCTCAGATGCATAGTGAAAAAAGTTTCGATGCTGCATTCTAGATTCTGGGCTGGAACACGTCCTTCCCTTTTCTATTTGTCACTTACCCTAGGACAAGGATGGCGAAACAGTGGCACGCGTGCTATCAATGGCAAGCGACATAATGTTTTGAGCACATCAGGGATCAAAATGGTTTGCATTTTATTTCAAAATAACAAAGTTCACTATGGAGTTTATGAGCAAACGCGAGTTATCGTGAGCACTCTTGTTTGTTATTGTCTTGCCTTAATTGTGGTTTACAGTTGTTTATGATGCAAAATTTGTCTACGCATAGCATAGTCAATTTCGTCGACATAACTGTATTTTAAAGTTTATTTATGTTACATTTTTGTATTTATGTTTATTTATGTATGATTTTTGACTTATTTAGTATGGCTAGTTCAGAAAAAGAGCAAAAAATATGCAAGATAGTAAGTGTAATAGATAATTTCAAACTTAGTGAATCTAGAAATAGGGCATTTTTAATAAATGCAACAAAGCGGTGTGCGTTTCATGTTATGGAACAGTGATATGCGAACATCATCTGTAACACGGCATTTTAAGACAAATCACAAATCCTCTTGTCAAACAAGTGAACCGCAGCAAAAATAATTTATTTCTTAGAAGTCAATTGGCAGATGATTCCAATTCACAGCCTGCATTCTACTAAAAATAACATCTCACAATCCTAATATAAGTTATTTGTCATCCACACACACACAATCTGCCGCGACAGAAGTCCCACTAATGTTACTTTAATTTGAATTACACGTATAACTAGAACATTTAACAGCTAGCTATACAGTACAAAATGAATTTTTTTCGTAGTAAATAAAGAATTTTTAGAATTTAGTTTTATTATTTTTTCAATATAATTGCAAGTCCAAATTTTTTGACGGCACGTCTATACCTCATTATTCCTTTTTTTTAAAAAAAAAATAGTACATTGATCCATAAAAGTTCGCCACTCCTGCCCTAGGATACAGTGCCAAGGACAAGGGCAATTTCTTTACATTTCGGAAGGAAAGGGCCATTGAATTTGATAGATGTAGCGCGCTCTGAAAAGTCAGTTCTTTGTACTATTTCGTTAATTTTAATTTTTTTACTGTAAAATAGTATAGTTTTCATTTTTATACGAAAATAATTCAAAACAGGTATTTTGTAACTTTTGTATGATAGTTTTTCCCCCTTGGAGTAGAGAGATACATCTGAGGGATGCCATGTGTCTAGCTTGTGAATGTATTTTGTTATATCCTCAATGTAGCTGGAATAAACTCCTCAAATATCTACAGGAGAATCAAAATCTCCAAGATCCTCGAGCACATATCCATGAAACTAGGCCACGAACCTATGTCTAGCACCTGCGAAGACAGTCTGAACGCGTAACATTAACATGCCTTGTTCATTTTGACTCAGGGTTGAAGAAATATTTGATATGTAACGCCTCATTCAAGAGGGAAAACCAAGAAAAACATCACCAGCAACTTGGAAAAGAAAATGTACTGTTCCTTTTTGCCAGGACATCAAGAAAGGGTTATGAAAATTTTGCAACGTATTATACGAAAAATTCATGTGACTTTTGAACATTGTAAGGTGATTTGTGATGATTGCATTAAGGCAGGGGTCTCAGGGGCGTTAAATTTTTCTAGAGGTCTGAAAATATAAACGATTTTCAAACGTGTATAATTCTTTTAAATTTAAATTAAATTATTCGAATCTTTTACACATTATTTATAATTGAACGGGGCTTCAGAAAAGTATAAAATGTTTAAAATATAATAATAATTTTAAAAGTCATATGTATTTGAAAATTATATAATAAATATTAAGTATTTTTTGCTTTGCGCACGCTATTTTCAAAAATATTAGCCTCTGATGTTTAAAACTTTAAAGAATTATACAATGCATCATACTCTTTAAACTCTACCTAATTTTAGTATTATATATCTTTTGTATTTTAAAATATTTGTAAAATATTGCAACTTTTAAAATATTTTTTAAAAATGTATTTTTTTATTTATTAAATATATAAGTTATTATTCTATTTATATAAAAGTAGCTACAAAGTATTAAGAATACATTTGTATTTATAAATCAACTTATAGCTAGTAATTAAGCCTACTCTTTTAGAAAATAGCATGCATGACGTAAAACTTAATAAATATTTCTTATAGAAAAGTTTCTTATTTTCATATGCTTATAATTTTTAAAATTATGATTATATTTTAAACATTTTATACTTTTCTGAAGCCCCATTCCTTTATAAGTAGTGTGTAAAAGATTCGAATTTTTTAATTTAAATTTAAAGAAATTACACCTGTTTTAAAATTGTTTATATTTTCAGATCTCTAGAGAAATTTAACACCCCTGAGACTTCTTAAGGCATCTAAAAATGTAAACAGTGGTGACACAGTGATGACTAATCATTAACTTTTTGATGTTTTTTCGTTCAAATATCTCAATTTCTGATTCTATTTTAAGTATTAATTTATGTCAAATATCACCAATAAATTGATTAAATCATCTTCAAACGTAAGTTTTGAGGAGATGCATCTGAAAGAAGCCACTCGCCTATGGATGGAATTTTCTGAAGCACACCTAGCGGATGGTTAAGAAACCTCTCGTAACAGGTTTTCTGATTCCCTGAGAATTATAACATTCGCAATCACAAAACTAAAAGCTAATTAATACAAGGGCATGAAAACCGTCCTGATGAAACAAGATCTTACGTACAGTGTAAAAACTGCCCTGAAATCCAACCATTCACATCAAAACATATCTTTCAGAGCCCAGTTTTCACCCCAAGAGTATTAACTAAATCTCGGTCTAATTCCACTTATGAACCCACTGCAAGAAAATCTCTCTATCCAAGACGTTTTGAAATTGGTAGTCACAGTTTTTGCCACCTTTGGTGGAATCTATGGTGTTCTTTTACAACTTTACTTTGCCAAATACATGGGCAAGATGTGATGACCCCCTTGGGTCACACCTTGAACACCAAGATTAATTTGAGGCAAATAACCACCAAAAGCCATTTTGAATAATAATATTATTTATTTTTGTTATAATTTCCTCAAAAATCTCTGATAACAAATAATATAATAAAGTTACGTCTTCTAAAGGGATTTGCCTTTATATTAAATTAAATTACTAAGAATACGATTGATTACTAATCTAGCTCAACTCAAGTAAGGTTTACCGAAATAGGAGATCCGAGAAACGCACGTATTCGAATTCTTAATTGTCATTAACCTTAACTAAGTATCTCAAACTGACGCTTACTTTAAGCGTACGTGAATTATATTTACCGCTGGCTTATATCAGCTTTCTGGTACGTCTAGCAGCACGACGTCTTCACGAATCTAATCTCTTTGAATCTTCTAGTTTAGCTTGTGTAACGTTGTTGGCTCAATAGCCTACCATCATCTCTCTTGCTATCTCGCAACCCTCGACTTAAATACCTTATTTAATTTAAATATCCCAAACTTCGTTTTGGATTTAATTGGAAATATATAAACGCGAATTTATATTCCCCAGAAAGACGCCTAAGAAGATTAGTGGAAAGGTTCCGTACAGATTCGTCACAAAGAGATCATCAGAAATATATAATTTTGTTCCAATTTTTTATTTGTGTTTCTCGTCCATAAATTCTGATAGGATTATTTATGGCTTACGATGAAGAAAATGCAATACATCCATAGAGATTGACTGATTGATTGTTATTGTTTCTTAATGTCAAACTCTGAAGCAAAACAAAGACTTTCGAGATAGATTTAAGTAAATTGGATACTTTAAAGGAAGGGTGGGCAAATTTTACCAGGCTCTAGACTACTAAATTTTTGAATGTGTTGTTGTTGACCAAGGGCGTAGATATCATTGCCGGGCAAACAGCGGCAAGTAAAAAGTTTTTTTGCGTCCCACCAAGACAATCAGAAAAAGAAATAGAAAAAAAATGTTTCTATTTTTTGGTCAACGTACATTTGTAAGCAGTTTCCTTACATGTACTAGAGCAAATATAGATGCAAGTTGACTGACATTAACTGGCAGTCTGCGATGAGAATGTCAACAAGCAATCCCCTGATTTTTTAAAAAATGTAGATAAGTGTGACAGGTTACATTTGTCTTATGAAACATATTCTAACATTAAATGTTCTTGTAGCTATAGGTAGGAAATTAGCACAATAAGTAAATTGAATAAAACTGCCCTGTTTCATTTAACTTACATTTATTTGTTTTTATGGTACAATTTATACGTTTTCTGAGATGTTAAGTTAACTAATGAATACAATCATTTTAAAACATTGCTCTCCCCCTCTTCCCTAATGGTCGTTCTCGACAATACAATGGTTCATCCTTGCTCTATTTGATTACTTTCTCTTAATTTAAACTAGATATCAATATTTATTCAGACAAATTATGCCTTCGCTTTTGTAATTTTGTTAGAATTATTTACTATTAACTCATTTAATGTAATATTAATAAAACTGTATTTCGAATGCAATTCTAACATAGTGTGCATCTATTTGCATAATAATTGTCTCAAAGGCGAATAGTATTTTTATTCAGATCTGTAAATATATTTAAATCAATAGGTTACCTTTTATTCTGAATTAAAATTGATGTAACTAAAAATCATTTATGCAATATATTTCTCAAGTATATGCTAAACAGGTTTATGAAAAGCATGCTAATGCAATTTGAGTTCTGCATTTTCAGTTACAGTATATTATTTTAGTCATAAATGAAGTAAAAATACAACAAATACACTTTTGCAAAGCTTTCGTTTGCAGAAAGCGATTGAATATTTCAGTTCAGCTATTGAAAGCATTAAAGTTCTTTTATCTAAATACTTATTTTTCTTTAGGAAAGGATTTATTTCAATAAATATGATGTAATTTTATTGTAGACATTCAATTTATCAAAAATTAAATTATTTATACTTAACTAATCATTCATAGAGTAAAAGGGCAAACATTACATATACTATAATTTTAATGTTCATTTTTCAAAATAAGTAAATAAATAAATAATGTTAGCACACCTTAAGGTATCCGACTAGGTTGAAAAAGTGCTTTTTAGGTGTCTCATGTTTGGTGTTGTTTGGGTCATTAGGGAAAAAAGAAATTAATTATTGAGGAAGAAGGACTAATACATAAAACTAGAGAGTTTTTAAAGTTATTTTTATAGCATTTACAATATCTAATACAAATATTTTTTTTAATTCGTTTTTTGAAGAATTAACTTTTCTTGATAATTTGTGCACAAAAAACGGGATATCATCTAAATAATCCAACAAAATGCAATGCAATTTATAACATATACGCTATGGGCCCTTCAGAGTGTAACAAACCACAGGTTTTAAGACAGCTACATTTAATCACATTTTACACCCATTTTTAGCTTAGAGCATGCAGTAATATTGACGAAAAATCATGACCATCAAATTTAAATGCTTATAAAATATTTATTTCTTGAACAATTTTTTATCCTGCGGTTTGTGACACTTCAGAGGGATCAAGAAGTATATCAATGATGTTAAAATGGCATAATGTGCAATTTATTTTTATTTATCACGTTTTTCTTAACTTAAAAATTTTGCTAAATGTTCCTAAAAATAATATTTTTTTTCAAAAAAGGTCGATATATGTTAGTCATTTAATAGTTATGACTTTTTAAGCCTATTTATGTTCTTTAAAACAATAAAATTATTCAGAAAATCAATTTTTGAAAAATTTATCTCCTAAACTATAGTCGGATACCTTAAATTTTTATATTTTTGTTACTTAAAAAGTAAAATACAAGTGTTGAAAATATATTACTGTTATTTATTTATCTTTCAGATGACAACGTTAGCTAAAAATGTGTATTATTTTATTTTTCAGTTATTATTTTACTTATATTATTTCGTTTTTTTTCTACGAGCGGCAACAATGAATACAACGTTATCGTCATTTGTGAATGATAATTAAAAAAAATGTTCTATTCCCACACCCTCCCCACTAAAAATGGATGTTTGAGTAAGTTTTCGGTGATCTTTGAAAAAAATTATTTGTTCTTTAATTGAAATTAAAAGACACCGTAGTTGGTGTGAGTTTTAATAAAACTACTACTCTTAGAAGTGTAGAAAGAAAGGAATTTTGCGTTTTTACAATTATTTTGGGAAGCTAAGAAAATTAATTCAGATTTTCTTTTGGAACTTTAACACAATGAGGTCTTTAATTATTTTTTTATTTAAAAAAAATAATTTGTAAAATAAACCCTTTTTTTATATGTGACACCAATAAAAGTTTCAGTAGATATTCAAAAACTTATTTATAAGTAATATTAACATTACTCGAGAAGCGGCTCGAAATAAAAAAAAAAATTCAAAGACGGCTTTCCTTTTGACTCTATACAACAGTGCTTCTCAAACTTTCAATACTGGCGCCCCCCTTTTCGATAACAATTTTCATCGCGCCCCCCTTATACATTAATAATGTACTGAATGCAATAACAAATAACCAAACAAATAATATAAAACCAAATAATTATAAACCAAACAAATTAGTAACCTAAGTATTAAATTTTGTATACTACTTTTAAGCAAAAATAAATAAAATAATAGGATAATTATTATGTTAATTTTCCATTCTCTAATTTTTAAATTTAACA